>OY482670.1:118196879-118394379 GCA_960531455.1 Urophora cardui | reverse complement strand
GTACTTACAAAACTCATTTTAAAGAAATCCTCATCTCTATTAGATACTCGTATTGAGCTCCCTTAACTGATCACGCATCTGAAAGCTGCTACTGCATTTACCTCAGCCAAAACTGAACTAGTTAAAATCAATACGTAGACTTTTGCACAATGCACATAAAAGTAACTTTCTTTTTTCTAACTCTTCTTCTTTTTATTTAAAATATATTTATTACACAATTCGCTGTAAAATGATCGCGCATCGCTAACAAACTGACAGATGCGTTGTGTCGTTGGTACGTATTCAGCGCAGATAGTCGCTAGTTTGCATATTTATGATAAGATAGAATCACTCTATTTTCGTTTTCCTTTTAGTTTTTTTGTTTTTTTTTTTATCTTGTTTACATACATACATGTGTGTATATTCATATAACTGTAATATTCGCCTTGAACTTAAAAAATGTTTTACTAGAATCAAAAGCGATAAACGTTTAAATACTAACGTAGTTACATCTAGACTTAAGTGGCTGTAAGCAACAAAGAATACAGAGCCGACTTAAGTTGGAAATTTAGCAAGAGTTTTCTAGAAAAGAAATGGGTGATGATCATCATCATCTCACTAAATTTCAATTTTTCTTTTTTTTTTTAAACTTGACTTACCACTCTGAATACATCAAGGACTCCATGAGAAAAATCCTAACAGGGAGATAGCAAACTTCTTGCTCAAGCAGAGAAGGAGGTAGCTTCGGGCTCTTGTTAGGTTGATTACAGGACAAAATCAATGGTGACAGCACATGGCCACCAAAGGCCTCATTATGACTATCCTGTCTAGAAGAGGACGATGACTGCACAGAGCAATTTTTCTGCACTTGTTCGGCTTTCGCTAGACTGAGATTGCGCATTTTCGGCTCAGATGTACTGAGAATGGCGGTGCACATTCTTTACCACTCGATAAACTTTTCAGATTTATAAAAATAATCTGGTAAGTTTGCAGAGGAATTCTGACTCCACTACTCCACCTTTTCCCCTACATCCTGATAATTTCTAAAGGCCTTAAGTACAATGGGCAAATATGCCTGAGTGTTTGGGAAAGACATAGTTTTCCCGGCCTACCACAATTCCTTTCCATTCCAACTGCTTCCTTTAAACAAAATAAACTAGAAAACGCTTTATTTCAAAACAAAACTCATCTTAAAAAAATTAAAAAAATCCACACATAAAATAACACAAATTATTAAGGAATACTTATTTGCTTAAATATTCACATTGCATAACCTTTGGCATTTTGCGTCCAACATTCAACTGCAGAAAAGGAGGAAGGCACAAACTCCTTCCTTAAAAACTGAGAAACAAGCCTAAAAACGTACACACACACATACATACATGCATACACATGAGGAAGTTATTTAAAAGATCAACCTATGTAAAAGCAAAAAAGTGATGTACTCGTAGTAAAAAAGTAAAAGCCAAAAAATACGCAAATTCTTTAGAAAGTTATGCAACATAATGGCATTTACCACATAAATTTTTACATACGTACATAAGCACAGCAGCGGTATGTGAGTTCATAAAATAGGTAAAGGAACAGAGAGATAGAAATGCCAACATTTTTCCTTCCGCATTACAAACATGCATATGTACTAGACCTCTGCACAATACTTTCGAATACTCTATGCATTGTACAATTAGTCACAGCACAATTTCAATGCAGATACGAATATAACCCATACTTTTAATTTGGAATACAAATACTATTTCTATTTGCTCCGTTGGAGCGATTAGTGTACACTATTCGCCACGATAGAATAGAACATAATAATAACCATGTTATGAAGTATTCGCAAATCCTTGTTGCTTCTTTGGTTTGTTTGTTTATTTAATGTGCATATGGCATTAAGGTGGACCAAAAAATAAAAGCCCAACAAACATATGTTCCATTTTTTGATGATAAGAAATGTTTTTCTTGTTCATTAATGACTTTGAAAAAAATTATGTATCATCACTGATGTAAAAGGAGAAAGAAATTTGGAGGCATTTGCACGACCTCTAAATTTTAATATATTAAGGGAAAAATTTAGGTATAGATTTCCATATTATATTCGCATGAAAATCGGATTGTTCCGCGAATTTCGGGAGAACTTTATTTCCTTCATAAATCCACCTTAATATGCCAAATAAGTTTCCTAACTAATGCCGAAAAAATCAAAAGAATCGAAGTATTGGTTACCGAGTTATTTTAAAATATATAGAACAGTTGGAAATATGTAGATCGTAAAAAGCTCTGGTTCGAAATTTATTTTAGACATATGGTTTCTTGGGCAAACAAGCTTGAAATTACCCAAATTTTTATAATTGCGATGTGTCCATTAATTTTTTTTTGGCCCCTACCAATCGAGCCGCCCTAGTGTGTATGCATATGGGCTAATCCTGGGTAACGCACGCGACATTCGTACGCATATAATCAATGATAAAGGAGGGAAACAACGAGAGGATTACATGTTTATTTTATCTAATGCAAAGCACTACCAGAGTACTACATTCACGAGAAAATTTAAGCTGGAGTAACAGTTAAGTTCTGATATACACGCAAATATATAGTGGTAACGCACGCGACAAAAAATAGAAGTTATTTTTTAATGTGTTTGGAAGTATGCAAAATTTAGCGAATTTTGCACAATAACATGTTTACTAAAAATGAGGAAATGAAGTTCGAAGAGTACCTTAGGTTCGTAGATTTACGAAATTTTAAAAATATTTCTCTAATTTTGTTTATGGACTATAATAGTAGTACTCACGTGACAGTAACGCACGCGACAAAATTTCCCAATGAAAAAATATAAAACAAAAATTTTTTTTAATTCTCATTTTTAATGAATTTTTAGCAAAGAATGAATAAAAAAGTACATTTAAAGTATTTTGATAGAATAAGTAAAAAATAACTTAAAACTAGGTAAAAAAGCCTTAGTGAAAATTATTTTTTTGGCGATTTTTCTCAGCCTGAGTTTAAGAACGAATAGAAAATGCTTATGTTTTTCTAATGGCGTTTTCTTTTCTGACAAAAAATGTTGCCCTTTAATATCTCAATTATCGAATTACGTAACATGACTTTCTATAAAATGGCTGAATTTGTAGTTAATGGTGCCCTCTTACTTAGTCAGAGGACAACAATCGTTGAAATCACCACACAAGCTTACAAAATGGCTGAGAAAATCGAACAGGGCAACATTTTTTCGAGAAAAGAAAACGGCATAATATATACATGTATTCTTCTTCTTCTTGATTGGCGCTTAACCGTCTAGACGATTCTGGCCGAGTCCAACAGAGCGCGCCAATTGCTTCTGTTTCGTGCAGCATGGCGCCACTTGGGAACACCTAGGGAGGCAGCATCGCTGTCCACCTGATTTTCCCAACGCAGTGGAGGTCTCCCTTTTCTTTTGCGTTCAGCGGGTTTCGATAGAAATGCTTTCTTGGCCGGAGCGCCTTCGTCCATTCTCACGACATGACCTGCCCAACGCAGCCGCTGGATCTTTATTCGCTGAACAATGTCGATGTCTGTGTAAAGCTCGTACAGCTCATCGTTAAATCTCCGTCGATACTCGCCCACGCCAACGCGCAAAGGTCCATAAATCTTACGAAGAACTTTTCTCTCGAATACTCCAAGTGCCATCTCATCTGATTTTGAAATTGTCCATGCTTCTGCGCCGTACATGAGGACTGGAACGATGAGCGTCCTGTAGAGTGTGATTTTTGTTTGTCGAGAGAGGACTTTACTTTTCAGTTGCCTACTTAGTCCGAAGTAGCATTTATTGGCAAGCGTGATTCTTCGTTGGATCTCCGTGCTGACATCATTCTTGGTGTTAATGCTGGTTCCCAGATAGACGAAGTCCTTAACAGTTTCGAATTTGTAGCTATCAACATTGACGTGGCTGCCAAGGCGTGCTGTTTCTTTGTGTGATGACAGGAGGTACTTCGTCTTGTCCTCGTTGACCGCCAAACCCATTTTCTTAGCCTCTTTATCCAGCTTGGAGAAGGCAGAACATACGGCGCGCGTGTTAGTGCCAATGATGTCGATGTCATCGGCGTACGCCAGCAGTTGCACACTCTTGTGATATAAGATGCTTCCTGTATGGTTAAGTTCTGCAGCTCGTATTATCTTTTCCAGCATCAAATTGAAGAAGTCGCACGAAAGAGAGTCACCTTGTCTGAAACCTCGTTTGGTCTCGAACGGCTCGGAGAGGTCCTTCCCAATTCTGACGGAGCTGGTGGTGTTAGTCAATGTCATTTGGCATAGCCGTATAAGTTTAGCAGGGAAACCAAATTCAGACATTGCGGCATACAGGCAATTCCTATTCGTGCTATCAAAAGCGGCTTTAAAATCGACAAAGAGATGGTGTGTGTCGGATCCTTTTTCATGGGTTTTTTCCAATATTTGTCGTATTGTGAAGATCTGGTCGATGGTAGATTTACCAGGTCTGAAGCCACACTAATAAGGTCCAATCAGATTGTTGACGATAGGCTTCAGTCTTTCGCACAATACACTTGCTAAGACCTTATATGCGATATTCAGGAGGCTTATCCCACGATAATTGGCGCGTACTGTGGAGTCTCCTTTTTTGTGGATTGGGCAGAGCACACTTAAGTTCCAATCGTCGGGCATGCGCTCGTCCGACCATATTCTGCATAGGAGTTGATGCATGCTCCTTATCAACTCTTCGCCACCATGTTTGAATAGCTCGGCTGGCAAGCCGTCAGCGCCCGGGGCCTTGTTATTCTTAAGCCTAGATACTGCTATTCGCACTTCGTCATGATCAGGTGGTGGAACATGCCTACCATCATCTGCTATTGGGGATTCGGGTCGTACATCTTCTCCTTCCGCACTTTCACTGTTGGCATTATCTAGCAAGGAGGAGAAGTGATCCCTCCACAACTTAAGTATGCTCTGGACATCAGTTACCAGATCACCGTTATCATTCCGGCAGGAATTTGCCCCGGTCTTGAAACCTTCAGTCATCCGCCTGATTTTTTGATAGAATTTTCGAGCATCGTTCCTACCCGCCAGCATCTCAAGCTCTTCACACTCGCGCCTTTCAGCCTCCCTTTTCTTCTTTCGAAAAAGGCGCCTCTCTTCCTTCTTCGCCGTTCGATAACGCTCCCATACGCTTCGCGTTGCGCCCGCACACAATGTAGCCCTGTAGGCGGCGTTCTTTCTTTCCGAGGCATCGCGACATTCCTTGTCGTACCAGATGTTTTTGTGGGCTCGCTTGTATCCTATAGATTCCTCAGCGGCGATACGAAGTGAACGAGCGATGTGTTCCCATTCCTCAGATACATCGTTTGGTGAAGGGTTGCTCTCAGAGAGCAGGAGTGAGAGCCGAGTGGTGTATTGATTGGCTGTCTGCGTCATGTGCAGCCTTTCGACTTCAAACTTTCCTTGCTGTCCTGCTGGCACATTCTTTGCTGCACAGAGGCGGGTGCGTACCTTGGCTGCTACAAGATAGTGGTCGGAGTCGACATTGGGACCACGGATTGTGCGCACATCTAGGATGCTGGAGCTGTGTCTGCCGTCGATCATGACGTGATCAATTTGATTTCGCGTTTTTCGATCAGGAGACAGCCATGTGGCTTGGTGTATTTTTTTGTGCTGGAATCTGGTACTGCTAATGACCATGTTTCGTGACCCGGCGAAGTCGATCAGCCTCGTCCCATTGGGACTGGTTACGTCGTGGAGACTGAATTTTCCGACTGTGCTGCCAAAGATACCTTCCTTACCCACCCTGGCATTAAAATCGCCAAGCACAATCTTAATGTCGTGACGGGGGCAGCGGTCGTAGGCATGCTCTAACTGCTCATAGAAAGTGTCTTTGATCGCATCGTCCTTCTCTTCCGTCGGGGCGTGGGCGCAGATAAGAGATATGTTGAAAAATCTCGATTTGATGCGGATGGTGGCTAGACGCTCGTTCACTGGCGTGAACGACAGTACTCGGCGGCTGAGTCTCTTTCCCACCACAAAACCAACACCAAATATACGCTCCTCTGCATGGCCACTGTAATATATATCGCAAGGCCCACATTTCTTCTTGCCTTGCCCCTTCCACCGCATCTCTTGTATGGCGGTGATGTCAGCTTTCACTCTTTCGAGGACATCAACCAGCTGGGCAGAGGCACCTTCCCAATTAAGGGTCCGGACGTTCCAGGTGCTTGTGGCCGCTGTGGTGCAGTGGGTAGAGTGCTCGCCTGCTATGCCAGAGGTCTCGGGTTCAAACCACGGTCCGAGCCAAACAAATTTTTCTAATTAGTAAAAATCCAATTATTGGGTTTTTTAAGAGCAGCGGTCACCTCTCGGCAGTGGGCGGCATACCCTCCGAGAGTATTTCTGCCATGAAAAAGCTTCTCACAAAAAATGCATTCGCCGTTCGGAGCCGGCATAAAACTGTAGGTCCACCCAATTAGTAGGAAAAACAAAAAGGAGCACACCTCGAATTGGGAGAGAAGCTCGGCCATAAAACTCGTCAGAGTTATAATAGCGCCATTGTATTATTATATTATTACGTTCCAGGTGCTTACCCTCAAATCATAGTCCTTTAAACGTTTGCCGTGGTTGTCATCAGAAAGGGGTGGTCTCATCCGAGGCTTTGTTGTTGTTTTCATTGGATAGGATTTTTACGTGGTGGGTCCCAAGCCCGACGCACAACCCGCCCTGCGGGAGTTGTATATTGTTACACGTTTATATAGCGAGCCGCTTGCTCCAAGACAGACGCCCGCTCGCAGCCGCACCTTCTGGTGAACAGACGCTGCAGTTATTCCCCTCAACAAGCCCTTAAACCGAATATGTCGGAGTGGCCTTGTCGAGTTGTCGCCTTCTCACTTTAGTTCACCACCAAACGGGTGTTCGGTGGCTATCCAGAGGACACTGCGCGGAAGTCGTGAGCTGCTTGCTCCGCATGCAAAAGAATCGCTCTGGCCACCCCCAGGTGGATGGCAGTCAGAAGCTTTCCCCACTTACGTGGACTTTTACACACGAAGCCATCCTCCATATACATGTATTATCTTTATTAATAGATACCAAAAAAAAAAGTTCGGACCATTTTCAATTTCATGCTCTTGGTTGACTTTTTCAGGATTGGCCCATATGCACATACACACACTCACACTAGCAGCGTAATTTTGCTGAACACATCCACCCAGTTGGAAAAGGTAATGTATGGTCATCTATAAATGGATATAAAGGCCATAGGATCTATACATTCCAGAATGCATGATTTTTTTCATTGTGATGTCCTAGGGAAGTCATGCATCCACTTTTCCCTGCCAAGGTAAGGCAAAAAGGAATGTTTGGATGAGAGTCGCTCTTGCCGTGATCTCGGTGTCGGTTTATTTTCTCACTTAAAAATAAAAAAAAATACTTTTTTTTTGCATTTTTCTCTTCATTCTCTCTCCATCCGATTTCCAACTAGAAATATGTAACTTCACTTCAGCTTGTTCTCCTCTGCTTCTCTCATTGTCGCACCATCTTCCCCTTCACTGCTTCACCCATGTGGGATATTCAACATTATATTGATCTTTAGTGCCGCTTTTATGCGTCCGTTTGTTAAAATAGACTCTGTGAATTGTTGTCGCCATTTTAAAAAAGCAAAACTAGAGAAAACCTGATTCTCCTAATTGTTTTTTTTTTTGCTAGATTCAATATTATAGCTGAGAGCCGATGACTGACCTCTTCGCTTACCTTGGGTTGGATTCTGGTATGTATCCGATTTCCTATAAGTTGGAAAGTATAGCTGAGAGCCGATGACTGACCTCTTCGCTTACCTTGGATTGCATTCTGGAATTTATCCGATTTCCTATAAGTTGGAAGGTATAGCTGAGAGCCGATGACTGACATCTTCGCTTACCTAGGGTTGCATTCTGGAATGTATCCGATATTCTATAAGTTGGAAGGTATAGCTGAGAGCCGATGACTGACCTCTTCGCTTACCTTGGGTTGCATTCTAGAGTGTATCCGATTTCCTATAAGTTGGCAGCCACACAACATAGATTTTAGATGAAATCATAGTTTTTTTTGGAATACATACTATAATGTAAATTTTTCGTACATCTTTTCATGCGTCCGCAAGGTCATGCATGACCACCTTTCCAACTGGGCAGTTGGAAAAGGTAATGTATGGTCATCTATAAATGGATATAAAGGCCATAGGATCTATACATTCCAGAATGCATGATTTTTTTCATTGTGATGTCCTAGGGAAGTCATGCATCCACTTTTTGCTGCCAAGGTAAGGCAAAAAGGAATGTTTGGATGAGAGTCGCTCTTGCCGTGATCTCAGTGTCGGTTTACTTTCTCACTTAAAAATAAAAAAAATTACTTTTTTTTTGCATTTTTCTCTTCATTCTCTCTCCATCCGATTTCCAACTAGAAATATGTAACTTCACTCCAGCGTGTTCTCCTCTGCATCTCTGATTGTCGCACCATCTACCCCTTCACTGCTTCACCCGGGTGGGACATTCAACATTATATTGATATTTAGTGCCGCTTTTATGCGTCCGTTTGTTAAAATAGACTCTGTGAATTGTTGTCGTCATTGTAAAAAAGCAAAACTAGAGAAAACCTGATTCTCCTAATTGTGTTTTTTTTTTTTTGCTAGATTCGATTCAATGTTATAGCTGAGAGCCGATGACTGACCTCTTCGCTTACCTTGGGTTGCATTCTAGAGTGTATCCGATTTCCTATAAGTTGGCAGCCACACAACATAGAGTTTAGATGAAATCATAGTTTTTTTGGAATACATACTATAAGGTAAATTTTTCGTACATCTTTTCATGCGTCCGCAAGGTCATGCATGACCACCTTTCCAACTGGGCAACGTCTGGATGTGTGTTTATGAAAATATGTATGTACATACATATATTTCGATTATATTCGAAGTATTCGCAAGTAGTGTTCACTATTTGCAGAACCTTTTTAAGGTCATGTAATTGTCGCTACGAATAAGTAATTGTGTTGGTTCTGTTTATGGTTGTGCTCTACTTGCGTTTATTCTAAAACGACAGAAACAAGTAGGTACTGTAATTGGACGGCCGCGAATATTTTGTTGGCCGTTTCGAATCCATTCGTGCAGCCTTCTAATATGTACCTACATACAACGAAAATACTCGTACTCTTACATACGAATAGCCCACAGCGCACAACGCATTCAGTTGAGAAAAAGGAACACGGAAAATATTTGTCAAAAATTTCACTTTTGATGTGTACCTACCTCAATTCTTGTGTGGGTGTGTCTGTTTTATACATATGTGTATGTATGTTTTTAGATGAGATTACATACATATATGCATAGGGATACAGTAGCAAATTTTTCCTTTAAGCGCACACTGTACCTAGTTTGGAATTCGCTTCTTGTCTTACTTTTCTCCATACATTTAACTCGATAAATCCATATATCTTTAAATATATTACGATAAGCGATTTTTTGTACGCACCATGACTTTTACACCTTTATACCGATTTTCGAAAATAGGGCGTCACATGAAAGGGCTTGACCTATAGATGTGCAGGAAAGTTTAATATTTCTGAAAAAGGTTGCCACCTGTTTAAAAATTTAATTCTCCTGTATAGTTTGATTGATTTTTAAATTTCAGGTACCATATGAAAGGGCTTGAGTTGAAAATGAGTAATTTATTAAAATTTTTACTCAAAGGGTTGCCACCTGTTCAATAATTCAGTGTTACGCTATAGTTTGTTTGATTTTTAAATTTGAGGTGTCATATGAAAGGGCCCTGCGTGAAAATAAGTAACTTATTATAATTTTTGTAAAGGGTTGCCACCTGTTCAAAATTTAATTTTTACGCTATAGTCTGTTTGATTTTTAGATTTGAGGTGTCATATGAAAGTGCTTTGTCTCAAAATGAGTAATTTATCATAATTTTTACAAAGAGGGTTGCCAGCTGTTCCTAAATTTATTTTTGCTCCACAGTTTGATTTTTAAATTTAAAGTGTCATATGAAATGGCTTTGCCGGGCATATGAAATGCTTGACCTGAAAATGAGTAATTTATTACGATTTTTACAAAACGATTTCCCACCTGTTCAAAAATTTATTTTTACGCTACAGTTTGTCCGGTTTTCAAATTTTATATGTGTCATCAAAGGTCTTTCCCTGTAATAAAAATAAAAGGGAGGGGAAAATTAAAGGAACGGAAATGGCGAAGGAAAGGAAGCTAAAGAGGGAAGAGTAAGGAAAATAAAATGGATAAGGCCATTTTTAAGGGGAAGTCCAAATTTAAAATGACAATCAAAAAAATTGTTAAATGTAGCAATAAGTGGTCTTCCACCCTCAAATTGTCGCACAGTGTAATTGAAAGCCACAGCATCGTGTGGCCAGGTTTACTAGTTTATTTTAATAGTTAAATTCCTCAGATGGATTTGGCAAATATTTATGTTATTAAAGAACACCATGTTTATTCATTTCAAACTACAAAAACCCATTCCACTTCGCCGCGACAAACAACACTACTCCCTTCCCTATCAATCGGCCTATAACTCTGCTTCTCCCGTTCCCTCTGTCTCTTACCTCGCCTATATTATTCTCTCTCTTCCCTTCTCCCGTACACATTTCCATTTGAATCGGTTTAGTTGTTTATGGGAACTCTGATTAGTACTACATTTTGATACCAATATTTCTAAAAAATAGTTAGCGCCATATGGGTCTACGTTTTGGTCTCTATCTGAGGTGGAAAGTTGCAAATGGCATGAACTCTCTATGGAAGCTCTGATTGATACCTTTAATTTGTTATTAATAATGCTCAAAAATATTTCGGAATCATCGGGGTCGATATATTGACCTATGTCTCGGGAAGAGAACTAAATGTGCTCTTAATCCTTGGGAAGGACCTCTCCGAACCGTTCGAGACCAAACGAGGTTTCAGACAAGGTGATTCCCTTTCGTGTGACTTCTTCAATTTGATTCTGGAAAAGATAATACGAGCTGCAGAACTTAACCATACAGGAAGCATTCTATACCACAAGAGTGTACAACTGCTGGCGTACGCCGATGATATCGACATAATTGGCACTAACACTCGCGCCGTATGTTCTGCCTTCTCCAAGCTGGATAAAGAAAATGGGTTTGGCGGCTAACGAGGACAAGACGAAGTACCTCCTGTCATCACACAAAGAAACAGCACGCCTTGGCAGCCACGTCAATGTTGATAGCTACAAATTCGAAACTGTTAAGGACTTCGTCTATTTGGGAACCAGCATTAACACCAAGAATGATGTCAGCACGGAGATCCAACGAAGAATCACGCTTGCCAATAAATGCTACTTCGGACTAAGTAGGCAACTGAAAAGTAAAGTCCTCTCTCGACAAACAAAAATCACACTCTACAGGACGCTCATCGTTCCAGTCCTCATGTACGGCGCAGAAGCATGGACAATTTCAAAATCAGATGAGATGGCACTTGCAGTATTCGAGAGAAAAGTTCTTCGTAAGATTTATGGACCTTTGCGCGTTGGCGTGGGCGAGTATCGACGGAGATTTAACGATGAGCTGTACGAGCTTTACACAGACATCGACATTGTTCAGCGAATAAAGATCCAGCGGCTGCGTTGGGCAGGTCATGTCGTGAGAATGGACGAAGGCGCTCCGGCCAAGAAAGCATTTCTATCGAAACCCGCTGAACGCAAAAGAAAAGGGAGACCTCCACTGCGTTGGGAAAATCAGGTGGACAGCGATGCTGCCTCCCTAGGTGTTCCCAAGTGGCGCCATGCTGCACGAAACAGAAGCAATTGGCGCGCGCTGTTGGACTCGGCCAGAATCGTCTAGATGGTTAAGCGCCAATCAAGAAGAAGAATCCTAGCCTAACAGCAGGTGACCTTATTGTCAAAATTTGAATGCCATTGGCCATGTAGTTTCGGCGTGTATAAAGGACAAACTAACAAGAAAACAAGCTTTCATCCTTATACTTAGTATATTATATGGATTTGTATTTCAAGAATATGCATTAGCATAAATCCATACATAGGCCCGGTTTCACCAACCATACTTAAGTTTAGCTTAAGTCACGACTTAAAACCCGGCTCCACATAACTTGATTCGTCAGCGAAACATTTAGCGAAACATCATCGTTATTCAGTTTAACATTTCTCTTTCTTGTTCTTCTTAAATGTTTGTATGTTTGCATATTTTTGCTTTTTTGTTTTGGTCTGTTTGAGATTTCGATAGATTTTCGATACAAAATTAGAGAAGGCAACGATATCATCGCGTTTGGCAAGAGGATTGAGAACGAAACAAGTGTTTCAATCTTCAATCGCTCTCAGAAATTTGTATGGAAATTAGCGAGTTTCGGCACTGGTTTCCGTGTCGAACCAAGATTGAGAGAGCGAATGCATAAAAAAGAGCGAAACACGTTATGTGGAGACATGGTATTAAGTTAATTGAGATTCTGTGCTAAACTAAATTTTTGGTTTCACCAAATAGTCTCAGGAAATAGTTTTGCACCAGCTTCATTGCCAAATACTGGTTTTTTGGTTGTTTTGGTTGCTGTATTTGCTATTTTTTGTCTTATTCATTCTTTTGGTTGTTGAATTTGCTAAACTGACTCAAGCAAAAACCGACTCAAGGCAAAAGCTGACTAATGTTATGTTCAGACACAACCTTAATTGAACATTAAGAGCCTTCATTCAATTTTCAAGCCTAATGCTTCTCATTTTACCATACAAAACTTGACTAAGTTAATGCTTCATTAGAAATTAATGAGTTCTTAATGAAGAACAATTCTGCATGCAACCCTGTTAAAAAGCTTGTTTCATAAGCAAAATGAAATGTCATGATCAGAGAAATGTCATTAGCGTCAGGGTCCACTAAACAGGTTGGTTCGTCAGATCAGCTGAATTCTTGTTCTTCTTCATCACCTGTCAAATTTGTTTTTATTTCTGCTTATTCTATACATGCATTCGTGTTTCAGCTCGTGTGAGCTGAATGTCAAATTATGTCGTCCTCCTTGCAGTTTTGACATTTAGGCCACGAGAGTTTGATATTCAGCTCACGGCGTGTATGTATCTTGAGCTGACCTATTAAATGGGCCAAGTAAATTAGATACATATGTCTGAACACCAAATCTAGAGATGTTCAATCAAGCCCAATTGACTAAATTAATTTTTATGTCTGAACATCATATAACTTGTGACTTAGCTTAGTTGCATGGTGAAACTGAGAACGTAAAAAAATCGGCTTAACTAAGTTGAGACCGGTTGGTGAAACCGGGCGATAGACTTTATTAAGCAAGATCTGACCAACATTCTATTAAGATTCCTTAGCTGCTCCTTCTTTTTTTGTTCTTCTTATTGTTCTTGTTCTTATTCTTCTTCTTCTTCGTCTGCTTCTTCTTCTTCTTCTGATTCTTCTTCTTGTTCTTCTTCTTCTTCTGATTCTTCTTCTTGTTCTTCTTCTTCTTCTTCTTGTTCTTATACTACTACTACTTCTACATACTTCTGCTTTTCCTTTCCCTTCCCTTTGATATATCTTTTTCATCTCATTGCAGAGACATTCACAATTTTAATGTATCGTTTTCCTCTTATGCCTTCGCTTATTCCACTCTTATACCTACTTTTAGATTTTTTTTCATTTCCTTCTACTGCTCGCTCCAAAGCTTCATAATTGTCGCCATAAATCTTTCTACAGACTTCGCGAAAAGCGTGCCCTTAATCATTTTCAATGATACACATCACTGAATGAATCGAACTACGTCGCGCTTTTTAAAGTTCTTGCCACATCTCATACTCATTACAATATAATTTCCTGGAACTTGTATCAATTTATCACACCTAAATACTTTACTAACACACTTAAAAGAAAGAAAACTTAAACTTTTAATAAATACCTACTCACTTACAACACTCATATGTGAAACTTTTACAAAAAGCCAAAAAGCAAATAACCCAATCCTTGTTATAACTCATACGCCAAGGTGCCGTACCGCAAGCGAGTGTACACACAAATGCATTTATTATTGGATAAAAGTTTTAAAACTACTTACATACATAAGTACATACCTTTTTAATCAAGGCATATTTGCACAAGAGAGGTAAAACTTGCTGCCTAAAGTGCTAATGGCGCTATTGGAAAGTTGGTAAACCAAACAAATGGCAAATGCCAAATTGCCAACTACCAGTGGCGGACCTAGCATAAATTGCCTGGGCAAGCCTATGTGTGAAGCATAACCATTAGCCATTTATGTAATTTCCTTTGCTGTATTATTTAAAAGTCTGATTGCGTTCCGTCATTGACTTTGATTTAGAGTTCTCGATTTCTTTTTAACATTTTCGAGTGGCCCGAATAAATGCTTTTCAATGCTCGAACGCTCGTTTGTTTATTACGCGTATGTTTGTACGGGCATTTGAACAATTCGGGTATTTGAAGATCGTTTTTTCTCGTTTATTTTTTTGTTTGTTTTTTTTTCATATGTATTTTTTATTTTTGTTTTCCTGATACACATTTTTTTGTTTGTATACTCAGAGAAAAGGAATCAAAAATAAAATTTTTATTTTTATAATGCACGTTTTAAACCAAGTCATTTTTATTTTATAAATGAAAATTTTTAAATTAAAAATTTAATTTTTTAAATTAAAATGTATTTAGGATTTAAAAAGAAACATGTTTAAATTAAAAATTAAAATTAATGGAATAAAAACGAAAGTTTTTCCTTCAAAATCCCATAGTGCTTAAAATAAAAATAAACATTTTTAAATTAAAATTCTTACACGAATGCGCAGAGGTATTTTTAGTTTCCTTATACCGACGGAAATTTCAGCAGTAGCAAGTGTATTTGCTTATTGCCTAAAAAATGGGTGCTTTAGTGTTTGAAAAACTGAGGTCCAATTTGATTTCCACCGCCTTTTAAAATTATCTTGATATTGTGCCAATAGTCGCCGAAAATCACAATCAACCCTTTTATAATCTGGTATTTGATATTTATGTTTGCATGCACATGCAGATGTAAGAAATTATGTGCGTAAGTATGTACCTACATGCAAACGAAAATCAAATCAAATATGCATATGGCTGTGAATACTGAACTTTTGAATGCCGAAGCCAGCTTCATATTCGCATACAAATTTGATGTGAAAAATAAAAAAGTGCTTTGCTAGTTTTTTTTTCAATTTAAGTCTGAAAATAAGCAATTGGTTTCTCCTTAGCGAAAACGAGAAAACAAGCTATGTTATTCTGTTTTGAAAGCCACGTAAAAGCTAATATGTTGAAGCATGCTCACTGTGCTGTGATTGGCTGTACAAACAAAATACACATTGTGAGGTGGATTGGTGGTGTATTTGCGCTATTTTCTTACCAGGCTTATATAGGGGCTATATTATTGAGAACTTAAATAGTAAACATATATAAAACGTAAAATAACCAGATTTTAAAGAATTTCGTATGAAATTAACGAAAATGTGTACGCAAGCCTGGCTTCTCGGCTTGTATGAAGCGACCGCTTCTGCCAACTACAGCAAGTGCTTTAATGAGACGAAAAAAAAAACGACTTGGTATATTTTGCAAATGTTGGGCATAGCAAAGTACTTTTTAAATATTCATACGTTTGCAGAAAAAGCTAAGATTGGTGATAAAGTGCTTAATGTAATATTAAATGAGTTTTTGATATTGTACTAAAATCCTTAAATTGTGTATAGGATTTTTAGAAGGTTAATGTAATGTGGTTGGTATTGGCAAATATATGTCTTATGTTGCAAGATATTGAAAACTAGCGTTAAGTAGATAACTTTAATCAAAGAATCTTGAACATAAATACCCTAAAAGTTTTTGGAATGTGAGTATTCTCTTCGCTGCGTTAAACCTTTAAGCAGACGGCTTCCCAATAGGAAATTACGCCGTTTTTATTGTGTAAATATGCATAAGAACTTTTATACAAAAGGCAGGGCAAGAAGGGCATCTCAACCTCCACGACAAAACCACCTTCAGCAAGTTATTCACTCGCCGCTGTAAAATTATACTTGAACGAACAACTACACAGATGCCGTGAGAAATTATATTGCGATAAAAAAAATGTTCATAAGATGGACTTAAATATGAACTTGAATCTGTTTATTTTACCTACTTGCATACACGGTGGGCAGGAAGCGATGATAGGTTGCATGAAAATGTCGACAAAAAAGGAAAGTGGGGTTGTGTTATGTGATGTTTATAGATGAAACATCCGTTGAAATTAAAATCCGAGCTGCTCCTTTTTCAAGGATATCCACATTTTTTTTTTTTTTTTTTTTTTTTGAAAGTCAAATCATGAAGATCAAATATTGATGAAATCGAAAATTCGCCGCCAAAGTCCAAATTTTTGCGATTTCAGTACATTATCTGCAGTGTTGCCGTTCAAAAAATTCAAAAGGTGGCCCAAAAAATTAAAAAAAGTGGCCCCAATTTTTTTTTTAGCTAAACACATTTTTATATATTTTTGTGGTTTATTTAATGCTTAAAGAAAATGAAATTGAAAATATTCTCTACACTAACGCAGCGTTAATATGATCGTTCGTTCAGCAGACGGAATAATCCGAGAAAGGCAAGGAATTAAAAAAAAAACTGTTATAGCGTTCGTTGAGCCGTATGAAAATGCAAGAATCGTAGGAATTTTATCCAAAAAAGAGCGAATATGAGTGCAAAGAATGTAAATTGTGGTAAAATTCTTACGTTTCTTGCACTTTCCTAAGGATCAACGAACGCTATATGTGCTTGTATGTGTCTGGGCTGCTCCGTGCGTTTTCATTATCTTAACGAACAGCCCAAATTTCAAAGTATTCAAGGGTAGTGTTGGCAAACAAATTAAATAAAGAACCTTTCGAAACGGAGAGTTGCCAATGCAAAGTAAAATAGTAAGAAAGAGGTTTTTTGTTCTTATATTTAAGAAAAAACTAAAAATTATTTAATAACTATAGTTTTCAAAGTAAAAAAGGGCCAAAAGTGGCCCGAATTTTTAAAAAGGTTCAAATATTGCATATTTTCAAAAAGTTGGGTTCAGGTGGCCTGGCTTTAAAAAAGGTTCAAATTGCCACTTTAGTGGCCCAAACGGCAACGCTGATTATCTGCTACCAGCCTAAACCCAAGAAAAACATGACCGCCCTAATGTGTGATTATTAGTAACGAGTGGCTGAATTAACGGCCACCGTTAACTACAATAAATCCATTTTTCTTTGGCTTCATTGCATAATTTTAGCTATTCTAGCGTCAACCAACTGCAGCGACACCTCGTCAATATCTACATTCGATATATATTTTCATGAAACCTATTTTTGTTTCCCGCCCACCGTGCATTATTATTAATATACAACTTAGGTTCATGTACACGGATGGCACATACATATGTATGTATTTCTCAAACTAAATTTACACAACTTTTTGCTAAATACAAAAACAAAAGCGCAAGCGTTCTTAGAAATCCTTAAACATTTATTGCAAATGCTATAAACACGCGAAAGCAACAAAGTTTCCCTTTACATGGAATTGTTTTCTAATATCTTGCTAAAGGCATTCAGGCATACATGCTCAGGTATGTCTTTGCAGACGTGCACTAGCGCAAAGGCGAGAGTATTGTACCCTGCAGGGAACTCAATAACTAATGAGCAAAATTTCTAGTTCCGAACTTGCGAAAAGGTGTCAAAAAGGAACTAGATCCATTAGTAGGTAGACTGTCACCAGTCCAGAAAGCGTGAATTGAGTCATCATTATAAGACACACTTTGATTTGTGTGCAATTTCGAATTAACACAAATTTCATGTATTTTTTTCGTTCATCCATTTGCCGTCAGGTTTGCATATTTCTACAATTCTCAGATGGTTAGTGAAGGATATCGTATAAAGTGTACAATTTGCATCTTCAATTAATGAAATGAAATGTTTGCCTAATTATGCTTTTCCGATCCCTCAGTCTTATTTTTAATTTTTTTTTTTAATTTTATTACTTTTCAAATATTTTTTTTGCATTTTTATTTAATAAATTAATAAAAAAAAAAAAATTAAAAAAAATTATCATCTGCCTCGACACCGACAGGATTTGAACCTGCGCTCGCCAGATTGATTGTCACACGCGTTAACCAGTGGCCCATCGCGTAACTTGCATGAAGTGTGCCAAATGCTGCACTTAAGCGGCAGATGTAAAACTGTAGAATTTGTAGGTACTTGTAGCTAGTTCAGAACTATTGAAATTGTGCCAATAAACGAACTAGTGAAAACTTTAGAATTTAGTACTAGTTCGGAAAATGCTGTGCAGAGTGACAATTGACGCCGCCTAGGACATCGCTGTATTAAATTCGCCAGTTGATAACATGCAAAAGAGGTTTAGCTCGCACTAATAGTGTCGAAAAATGCACTAGAAGCGACCTAGTTCGGAACTAGAGATTTTCCCTACAGGGTAGGTGCATATGCATGCGTGTGTATGTTTCTATGTCAGCTGCATCCGACTATATATGTAGCATGCAAGCCGACGAGTGCTTGTCAAACAGCTTTGTTGTTAAGAGTTTAAATAAATAAACAAGAAAAGTAGCAACAGCATCCAGAGTAGCTTACTATAACTATGAATACCAATAAAGTGTGCTGGAGGCCCAGTAAGAAAAAAGAAAGAACAATGCAACATCTTCTCTATCAATGTCCAGCTTTTGGAAAACTCCGACTTAAGTGCCTCGGGTCTGCACACTTCTCTTCGCTTGAAGATCTTGCGGATCCGGAAATACAGAAAATACTAAACTAACCTATACACAGAGAAAAAAGTACTATTTTCACGTGTAAAAAGAATCAACCAGATTTTTGGTAAATATTACAGTGCTGTTTTTTATACTCAGCTGTACTAGTACACAGAGTATTATAATTTTGATTTCATAACTGTGGATTGTAACATAATGAAATAATCGAGATAGATATGGACTTATATATATCAAAATGATCAGGGTGAAAAGAGAAATCGATTGAGCCATGTCCGTCCGTCCGTCCGTCCGTACGCAGGATAACTCGCGTAAAAATTGAGATATTTTGATGAAATTTGAAATGCAAGTTGGTGTCGAGACTGGGACGGTTAGTATTGAAAATGGGCGAAATCGGACCATGACCACGCCCACTTTTCCTATCTAGAAAAAATCGGAAATTTGGTATCTCAGCCACTAATATAGCTAGAGTGATAAAATTTTACCCACGTATTGAGCTCAGGCCTTTATGAAGAAATTTGATGAAGTTTTGGAAAATGGGCGGTGCCACGCCCACTTATTAAGGGTCAAACATTGAAAGTTTTATATGTCATAACTCAGAAACCGTTGAAGATATATCGATGAAATTTGGTATGCGTAATTTGCTTACTTAGACAAATGTTTTCGCGAAAAATTATCAAAATCGGTTGACGGCCACGCCCACTTTTATATATGGGTATTATAAAGTGACCTAATAAAAACATTTTAAGCGATATCTCTGTCAAATATAAAGATCTATCACTGAAATTTTGTGACATGAGTTCTACAATAGACCGGAAACAAAAAATAAAAAAAGTTTGGAAAATGGGCGTGGCACCGCCTCTTTTTATACAAAGGAATCTACGAGCCTATTATTCGACAAATAACTGAGATATTATGACGAAACTTGGTTTATACACTTTTATAACATGTGTTAATAGACACGCAAAAATTTATTGAAATCGGTTTATGACCACGCCTACTTTTTAACAAAGATATTTCTGGAACACCCTTTTGGAATTTGTAACGTGAAGTCTTTGTAACTAAAAGTCATTTTGCACTAACAATAATATTTATATGCTTATTTGGATGATTGATACAAATTTTGAAAATGGGCGTGGCTGCGCCCACTTTATGCGGCACTCGCTTCATATAAAATACATCCTATGTGTATATCGAACAAACGCAAACAAACAATGAAAGCATACAGCTGAGTATCTAATGTTCGATTCCACTCGAGCTTAGGCTTCCTTACTTGTTTTATATTAAAATTAAAATATTGAAAAAATTAACTATGAAATATTTAACTGCACTCAAACTTATTCCATATGAACCAATTTTGGGT
Organism: Urophora cardui; assembly: GCA_960531455.1. NCBI lineage: Eukaryota > Metazoa > Arthropoda > Insecta > Diptera > Tephritidae > Urophora > Urophora cardui. The sequence continues at coordinate 118,374,349 of OY482670.1, read as the reverse complement.
TATTTTTTTTTTTTGTTTCTAAAACGAAATATTGCATAAAATCAGAAATTTTGTTTTAACCAAAACTTTGGTGGATTTCACGTTTAATATAAAAATAGTACTATTAACCAATTTTTGGTTGATTCTTTTCTCAGTGTATAAACCGCGACTGATAATGTGCAGTAAAAATCATTTAAAACGAAAAGTAATCGATGAAAATGTGTGGCAAAATAATTTGAAATTTTTCACACAATATGGCTATAAAACGAAAGGAGACAGCGTGATAACTAATTTGGCATTGGTTTCATTTCGATATACCAACGGATATAAATAATTATATAAGTCAATAAATTGTTACAAAATCGATTATAAATGTTAAAAGTGTTACATGCATGTGATACTCATTTTAGATACAGAAATATTTCCCATTGGGCATTATGCCATTCTCAATTATGCGTAGTACGTATATACATATATACAGTGGCGTATCCACGGGGGGGTTTTGGGGTTCAAACCCTCCCCCCCTTGTGGTTTATCATAGATCCCAAATTAATGCCTTTATAGATTCTGCGCCCAAATTTCCCAAACTGATCAAGGAAAACTCTATCATTCCAAAAGCAATGGTTGGGCCACATAACATCCAAAATATGTACCTACATGCGAAAAAAATTCATGTAGGTACCTTTGGACGCACGTGCATAAAATCAAATTTATCAAATGCTATTCGCAAATTGCCAAATCGCAAATTTATTTTCTTTTCTTTCTTATCCCTATTTTTATCGGGATTGTACAGAATTAATTTGGTCAGAAATGTCTGAATCGTTGGAGAAATTGCCTTTTTCAGAGGCATTTCGCAATTCTTGTTTAAATTAATCTTTTAAAAATTTGAGTATATAAACACAAGAACTTCAATAAAGTAAAAATTCTATTAAAAATATAAATATAACCAAAAAGTACTACATACATATATTCTTATTTATTTTGGCTTTAAATGCAAGGGTAAGTGAAATTGATGATCAATTTGCCACCAATACCATACGACACTCATTCGCATGTACCAATGCAAAAATATACATACATACGTTATACATGTTATTTGGAACTTCAATTGAAATCTCCAGCACTTCCCATCAGGGTTTTTCAGTGGCGTAGTAAGAGAATTTTTCGGGGGGGGTCACAGCCAATGTAAAAAATTTACCAGAATTAAAATAAAAATTACCAAAAATCTAAAATTTTTTTTACAAATGATCAAAATGTAATTTTTTTCAGAAATTGGAAATTTGTAACGTGACATCTTTGTAACTTCTTCTTCTTCTTGATTGGCGCTTAACCCTTTCGAACCGGCTTTCAACCGCTTGAGTATATAACATTTAACTAGTTTCCCACAATTAAGTAGCTTATAACTAAAAAATCCACATTCAAATTATTTCCATTTTTATCAAGGTGTGGGTGGTGGTAAACCATTGTACCACCAGTGCTGTTGTGTGGTACAGCATATGTACCATCAGTCCTTAATCTGCTAAGAGTTATTGATTATTTCAACGAATATATTTTCTTATATTTTATTCAAATAATGCATTTTACATAATATAGGTATTTATATTCACGAAAAAATACTTTTAAAATTAATATGGAGATGTATTAATTTGATTTATTAGTCTGATAACTTGCAAAGCAACCCATGCAAAGTGGTATATCGCATATCTGGCACATTTACTTTGTTCTCGTTTGCTTTTTGTTGCGCCGAAAATTTTCACAACGTCTTCTAGTATTAATAGGAACTGGTAAATGCATAGATATAATGCCCAGATTCTTCTGTCCTGCATATATGTGCCCCATTCCTTGAGACCTACGTCTGGTTGCAGTTTTCTTATCTTCAAATATTAGCGATTCTGCTAATATTATTATGAAATCGATAAATTGAAGTTTTTCTCATCGGAGATCGCAATAAATGACCGAAGATTTGGCAGCGGAAATCATTAAAAGACGATAGAACACTTTTTTCCGCGGTTTCTTTCTTGTAGGACATAACAAACATATATCCCAGCAGAATTGCTATTTTCCCAGCATCAGTTTTCGATATATTTGGTGATTGTTTTGCGGTTCCAAATGTAAAAATGCGTTCGTTTGTACATTTCGCGGTATATACACACAAACTTCGAGGGAAATTTTTTTGAAATACTGAAAATGGTGACGAAGTACGTGGAATTTCGAGACTTATATTACACTCACGATGTTCGTTTGTAATATTCTTAGGTATAAAATTTGGCTGAGGACAAGACCATGACCTTTGGTTCGAAGTCATGGAAATCATGTTATGTTCGAGCTCTTGGTAAAATTCTTCCGATTCATTTTCATTTACACCTTCAGCTGCATGGGATTCCCTATCGAAATATAAAGATGAAGATACTAAAGATTTTTCGCTATCCGTATTCGAGTCCGGTTCGTAATTATCAGTATTTCCGCCAGAAAAGTCCCCACTTTCATCCCCACCTTCATTGCCAACGTCAGAATAATCTCCATAAACATCCAGCGTCTTTGCTATTTCATCTTCACACAAGTTTTCGACATATTATTTCTTTGTAAAACAAAAAACAATAAGTATGTAAAGATTGACGAAGGGTACTGCTGGTACACATATGTACCAGTATAAAGGACTGCTGGTACGTATACGTCACGGTAGGCAGGAAGCGACGATAGGTTGCATGAAAATGTCGAGAAAAAAGGAAAGTGGGGTTGTGTTATGTGATGTTTATAGATGAAACATCCGTTGAAATTAAAATCCGAGCTGCTCCTTTTTCAAGGATATCCACATTTTTTGTTTTTTTTGAAAGGATCAAATATTGAGGAAATCGAATATTCGCCACCGTCCAAATTTTTCCGATTTCAATACATTATTTGGTCGCTAAGGGATACAAAAAAAGGTATTAAAAAGAAAACAGGACACCTGTAGTGGAAAAATCCAATGTGAACAGGACCTAAAGGATAACCACTGAAATATAAAATAACACAAAAAGTACCCACTTTAATTTGCGTATAACTCCTAAAATGTTAACTCTACGTGAAAATTTCTTATTATATGTTTCATTCAGAATAAATAAAGAAATATTTCTTTAATATACAATTTTGATGTACCTGCAGTGCTTAATGTACTTTTGTGCATCTAAAGTGAAAATTTCAAAAAAAGTACGTTTTTTTTATGGTGCTATTTTAAGTTCAAATATTTTTCTAGTTTATATAAATATTTTAATCTAATGATCCAACTCTCATTCCTACACATCTCTACGTTAATACTAAAAAAGAGTTAGAGCTGAGATACGCGCTAGCTGTGCACGGTGGGCGGGAAGCAACAATAGGTTGCATGGGAATATCGTAAAAACGATGGCCCAACGAATATGTGCCTAGCTGTGTGCTGGTACTAATTTTCGTTTAAAAAAAATGTTGGAGATTTTATTCACGCTTGCTGTGTGTTTATGAAGTATATTAGAATATCAGTTTACGTAAGTGTTTAGCCGGCGATCGTTTTTTCGATATTTTCATGCAACCTATTGTTGCTTACCGCCCACCGTGCACAGCTAGCGCGTATTTCAGCTCCAATTCTTTTTAATATTAACGTATAGATATGTAAGAATGAGAATTGGATCATTAGATTAAAATATTTACATAAACTAGAAAAATATTTGAACTTAAAATAGCACCATAAAAAAAACGTACTTTTTTTGAAATTTTCACTTTAGATGGACCAAAGTGCATTAACCACTGCAGGTACATCAAAATTGTATATCAAAGAAATATTCCTTTATTTATTCTGAATGAAACATATTATAAGGAATTTTCACGTAGAGTTAACATGTTAGGAGTTATACGCAAATTAAAGTGGGTACTTTTTGTGTTATTTTATATTTCAGTGGTTATCCTTTAGGTCCTGTTCACATTGGATTTTTCCACTACAGGTGTCCATTTTTCTTTTTAATACCTTTTTTTGTATCCCTTAGCGACCAAATAATGTATTGAAATCGGAAAAATTTGGACGGTGGCGAATTTTCGATTATCTCAATATTTGATCCTTTCAAAAAAAACAAAAAATGTGGATATCCTTGAAAAAGGAGCAGCTCGGATTTTAATTTCAACGGATGTTCCATCTATAAACATCACATAACACAACCCCACTTTCCTTTTTTCTCGACATTTTCATGCAACCTATCGTCGCTTCCTGCCTACCGTGACGTACCAGTTTTGTAAAACTCAAAATATACAATAATAAATATCCAAAATTTGTCATTATCAATACTTATCCTCATAAACGAAGTCAATATCTTTATCTGTTATATATTTTTTACTACTTTGCACTTTGTTTTGAATAACTAATACTTGCAAAAAATGTACGCGTTCGCATGCTTCGCTGTTTCACTCAAAGCTGTGTGTAAACTGTGAGCGCGAATGAGCTCCTTTTTATATGTACCATTAGAAAAACCAGCAGGCTTCGTCCGAGTATATTCTTTTCAAGTTTGAGTGCAAACTTTAGGAGTTAACCCATAATAAAATTTAGTGGTACATATGGTGTACCAGGAGGTTCGAAATGGTTAACCGTCTAGACGATTCTGGCCGCGTCCAACAGAGCGCGCCAATTGCTTCTGTTTCGTGCAGCATGGCGCCACTTGGGAACACCTAGGGAGGCAGCATCGCTGTCCACCTGATTTTCCCAACGCAGAGGAGGTCTCCCTTTTCTTTTGCGTTCAGCGGGTTTCGATAGAAATGCTTTCTTGGCCGGAGCGCCTTCGTCCATTCTCACGACATGACCTGCCCAACGCAGCCGCTGGATCTTTATTCGCTGAACAATGTCGATGTCTGTGTAAAGCTCGTACAGCTCATCGTTAAATCTCCGTCGATACTCGCCCACGCCAACGCGCAAAGGTCCATAAATCTTACGAAGAACTTTTCTCTCGAATACTCCAAGTGCCATCTCATCTGATTTTGAAATTGTCCATGCTTGTGCGCCGTACATGAGGACTGGAACGATGAGCGTCCTGTAGAGTGTGATTTTTGTTTGTCGAGAGAGGACTTTACTTTTCAGTTGCCTACTTAGTCCGAAGTAGCATTTATTGGCAAGCGTGATTCTTCGTTGGATCTCCGTGCTGACATCATTCTTGGTGTTAATGCTGGTTCCCAGATAGACGAAGTCCTCAACAGTTTCGAATTTGTAGCTATCAACATTGACGTGGCTGCCAAGGCGTGCTGTTTCTTTGTGTGATGACAGGAGGTACTTCGTCTTGTCCTCGTTAACCGCCAAACCCATTTTCTTAGCCTCTTTATCCAGCTTGGAGAAGGCAGAACATACGGCGCGAGTGTTAGTGCCAATGATGTCGATATCATCGGCGTAACTAGAAGTCATAAAGGAATGAAATTTTGCACAAAGAATAATATGCATTTCCGGAAGAGTAAAATTTCAACAACAAAATTGGGTTTATTCATAAAACTTTATTAAGGAGTAATACTTAAGATTATTTTATTCCATTTATTACGTGTTTTGAAGTGCACAATATCTCTCAAAACAGCGATTAATAGGAAAAAAATTAATTGAATAAAAAAATATCCATATTTCGCTATTGATAAATAATGAGCGATGTGAGTAAGTACTTTTGACTACTCTTTTGTGATTTTCTGCATTTGTTACACGTATGATTGTCCAAAAAATAGTCTCCCATCATATACTCGTACCAAGACCCTTGATATCACCATTCAAAAACTATTAAGTCCTGATGAAATCTCTCACAATTTTCATCACTTTCAGCACCTAAGCTTGTAGGGAAATTATTAAGATTTTTTCTGATTTTAGGACAGTCGAATCTGAAATTTCTTTAAAAAAATTCGATTTTTTTTCAAATTTTTTTCATTATTTTTGTTTTTGTAACCAAACTACTTGACCAATTTTGGAGTGTGAAGGCAAAAAATGTCTGTTGGAGCTCCCTATACCAGCTCCTCCTAGATATCAAATCGCCACGATGTCTAATACAACTTTTTGATGCACTTATGTGATGCAATGTTTGCATATATGGCTTTTTCCACGTTTTTACCAATACCTCAAAAACTGGGTCTGGTTATTTCATTTTTGGTGGTTAAAGTTGATCAAAATTTGTCGAGTAGTGTAATTGTAGCGTTTGTTGAGCCGTAGGAAAGTGCAGGAACCGTAGGAATTTTACCACAAAAGAGCGAGTATGGGTACAAAGAATGTAAATTGTGATAAAATTCCTGCGGTTCTTGCACTTTCCTACAGCTCAACTAACGCTACAATTATAAATAATACTTCGTGAAAAAGCGCTAAATTTCGAATTACCAATTTCGAGAAATTAATATTCTCATTGATTTTTTCCTGTAAATCATCTCTTAGTTAAAGGTGGTTTTATGGTCAGATGAATTTTATACAAAACGAATCTTTCGGGGGGGGTTTTGTCCCCAAAACCCCCCCCGTTACTACGCCAATGGGGTTTTTCCATATTTTGGTAATGGCTTGAACTTGTATTCAATGAAATAACGCATTACGAATAGCTAAGAAACACTCCTTCGCTTACTTTGCTCATTACTTGTAATGCGACAGTTTTAAAATTATTGTTTTTTCGCTTACTGGTAATGCAGAAAATAATCGAAAAGGTTTGGGGTACTGCCGTTATTTTTTTGCAAACAATTTGCTTTGATTTTAATTTTTCTAAATAGCAGTTTTGTAAAGCAAATTACTTTGTTTCTCGTTTATTTTGCCAGTTTTTATTATAAAACTGTCGTGGTTAGTCGCGTTATTCGATCGTTGAAAATTTGTTAAATAAGCCAATAGCTGTGCAAATAAATAGTGTAATAATTATTATTCAAATAGTGCTTTTTTTAAAATACATTTTGCAAAGAATTGATTTTCTATTCATTCTGTTTGCTATTTGTTTTCGGCATAAATTAATTACTCTTAGTTTTAAAATTATTTTTTCGCTTACCGGTATTGCATAAAATAAGCGAAAAGACTTGGAACACTGCCGATATATTTTGCAAAGCCTACATTGATTTAAATTTTTGTAAATAGCAATTTTGTAAAGCAGTTTACGCTCATTCTCGTTTATTTTGCCAGTTTTTATTATAATATGTACATTATAGATTACTATACTGGATTGTGTGAAATATGCAATTACTTATACCAGTGACAGAACTTATTACTTGTAATAGCTTATTTTATCCAATATTAGTAGCGATTATATAATGCATTATTGTCTACAATATTGTAAGACAATACCGCCAATGACATGCCTATGTTAAAGTAATGCAATCCGTATTCGAAAGTGTAAGCGATGGATCAAGATTTCTCGATGATTTTACCCATTACATGTAAGAGAAAGCCCTGCTGGGTTTATGTGATGACATACATATTGTTAATTTGGAGGGTTTTGAGTTTGGTGTTTTTAAGGTGCGGGAAATGGCGCAACTGGTATATAGAATAATAATAGTATGTGGTATTAGTCCATATTTTCACCAGCGCACATAGGTAGATTTTCAAGTTTTATGCGGCCAAAAATATTTTATTGTCTACATCAGGGCTGCTCACCTCATAGGCACTCGAAGCACAATTGTTTTTGTTTTGTTCCGAATCATAGGCACATATACATATTTTCACATCACATATGAAAATAAAATTTTCTTTGCACTCCCATAAGCACTTAGATATTAAAAAATTTGATATGTATGTGCCTATGATTCATATTGAATGTGCAGAGCAAAGGCACTTTGTATAGGAGCTCGAGCACTGCCGTAAGAAATCGAAATTTACAATAACATATGTGTAATGAAAAAAAATGCAAAAAATTAAAGCACTGTAAAAAATTAGTATTCAAAAAATTTTCATATAAAAAATAAAAAAAATTTGTATGTATGTGATACTACCATTTGAAAATAAATTCTAAAATAATATTTTATTGGAATTCATAAAAAAATTTAAATGAGCGAAAATATTTTTCAGTGCATATACAAAATTTGTAGATGTATTGAGTTTTGTACTTTCAATACGAGAGCGTTGAGCAGCCCTGGTCTACATCTATTCCAAATTGCTTGTTTAATGCAAAATTTTAATATTTTGTGTTAAAAGTCGATTTTATTAAAAAATATATACAGTGACTAAAAAAAAAATCATACGCCAAAGTTTCTAAATTTATTTCAAAGAGTTCTGTCGAAAATTTTACTTTCTTGTTTTAGTTTAAAAATATAGAAAATTTTTCCATAAAAATCGTTTTAAGCAGGATTTCTGAGCTTATGGAAAAAATCTGAAAATCGTAGAAATTTCTGAAAGTGGATTAAAAATTTCAAAGCAAGGCCATAATTTATAGAAGATTTTGAGGAAATTTCTAAGTATAATGTTATGTAGCCAACCAATTTTAGTGTAAAAAGTGAAATTCTCAATGCCGTGAAAAATTCCGTCAATTTTAGAAGTTTTTTTTCTGTAGGGTGTAGGGTGAGACCGTTCCAATTAAAATTTCCGAAAAGCCAATGAAAATTTTCAAAAAGTTGAATGTTGCATATTGTTATATTAAAATTGAATGAGCTGCAAAATTGCATACTCAAAACTCTTCTAAAAAATGTAGCTTTAGGATTCTTAGCCCCTTTTTATGATAAGTATTTCCTTGACTTAGAAAAATTGGAAATACTAAAAATACGAAAGCAGGTAATTTTCCAAATAGGCCAATTTTTAATCCATTGTAGATAATTTCTGGCTTTGCATTTTTCCGTAGAGAAATTGACGGGTAATCGATCGGAGGCGATAATATAACTAAAATGCTTTTGAATTAAAAAATTAATAATATTTTTTCAAGAAAGGCCAATATGCTTAAAAGCTTCAAAATGGTGGGTCTTTTATTATGCTAGGTTGACGATTTCTTCAATAAATAATGATATTTACCTGAAGCACTCGAATCCATGATGTTTACTTTGATAACTGTCTTAAAACTGAAAATATTGACGTTTAAAAATGGGTTACTTAAAATACGTAAAAAATAAAAAATCGAAAAGTGGGAGAATAATAAGTTTCGACTAGCGGCAGGGACACCTCCGTTGTCTATAAAAGCCGAGAAAACCGGTTTATTATCGCCCGGTCTATTATAAACGTAGAGCGATTTTGGATTTTGTATTTGCACCAATTTTAAAATTTTCTATTTTGGCCGCATAAATTCGTAAAATCTACCTATGTGCAGCGTCTGCCCTTAAAAAACATCTTCCAAAAAAAGAAATTTTCAAAACCCCCCCTTGCCGAAATCCTGGATCCGCGCCTGCATATATATATATACGTATGTATTTATGCTGTGCTTATTTGTAAGCGATTTTTCGCAATCTTTTGCGTACGGAAGAAGCTCTATGGGGTTTTTGCAGCGTTGAAGTGTTGAAGCAACAAGAAAAAAAGCAAACACAAATGACAAGAGTTGAAGTAGGTACTCGTTGTTAGCTTGAAACAGGCAACACATAAATACTTCTTAGCTACTTGGACATTGCAACAACAAAACTTATAGTGCAGGTAACTCAAGTTGCTGTACTGTTTGCTGTACTTTAGACTGCATAGGCTCGTAGTTTTTTATTCTTTTTTTTTTATTTCTACTGTATCTTTCGCCTTCTGCGCTTTTCACGCATAGCTAACTCCTTGCGAAATTTTTTGCTCTGTTTTTCTTTTTGCTTTGTAATGTGTACGTATGATTTTGTATGGTTTATTATTAATATAAACCCGAAAAAAAAAAATAAATGACTGGTAACTCTAAAATTATGCTTTTCTCTCAAACGATGTTCCTACAGTCTGAGCTCCTCTCTTATTTTACATATGTGGTCCCATATTTAGAAGGGGTCCAAGTCCAGGTTTCTCAGCTGCTGGCTTGTTTCTCTTAGCTTCTCCATGTTCTGACCATGCTTACCACTCCCCTCCCTTGCTATGTTTAGAAGGGTGCAGATACAGCACTATTTTGGTAACACTTGCTTTTACATCACATTTCAGCTTATGACTCTCAAGAGCCCAGCAATTAAGCAAAACAGGCCACATGAAGAGTGAAAACATATTGAGAGGCGAAAACATTTAGGAACAAGCATGAAAACGCTGGTGCAGTGAGTAGAGTGCTCGCCTGCTATGCCAGACGTCTCGGGTTCAAACCACGGTCCGAGCAAACAACAAAACAATTTTTCTAATTAGTAAAAATCAAATTATTGGGTTTTTTAAGAGCAGCGGTCACCTCTAGGCAGTGGACGGCATACCCTCGGAGCCGGCATAAAACTGTATGTCCACCCAATTAGTAGGAAAAACAAAAAAGAGCACACCTCGAATTGGGAGAGAAGCTCGGCTATAAAACCCTTCAGAGTTATAATAGCGCCGTTGTATTATATTATTATGAAAACGCTCTACTGAGTCACAAAAATGCCATTAGCGTTTTGTTAACATTTAAATTGTAAAAGACTTTCAAGAAAAGGCAAACAACCACACACATTTTCTTTTTTTTTTTTTTTTTTTTTATTTATGTAACTCTCAAATTGATTGATATTTGTTTTTGTTTTTGGTTTGTTTGTTTTTTTTTAGTTTACTTGCGGCGAGCTGATCGATGACGCATGCTCAATCAACAAATAAAATTATAAAATTACAAATGGCGCCACCATAATAGTCTGACTCCGCCGCTTTTTCAATACACTAGTTTTGACATCATGACCACATTGGAGTCAGACATCGAAAGTGCAGCAGCAGCAGCTGCTGTTTAATTATTACAACGTCTGCATGTTGGTGTCATCAAATTCGGCAATAAAATATTAAGTGTGCGCATTAATATTTAAGTCAGTAGACTATAAATAAAGATGGCATAGAGGGAGCATAAGGGTTTGGTGCTGTAATGTAACTAATGTAATTAATTACATAGTGCAACAAAATTCTACGTAATTGATGAAACCAAAAGTAGAGGAAGCTTTATCCCTCCCATATCAAAACCTCATACTGGATTTTTGGCCTATAGGTCTGGTTTCATTTTTATTTTTATATCCTATGTATATACCCTATCTATTGGGAAAAGCGAACAAAGCTTGATAAAATGAAAGAATTTCTTACGAAATGTATGTTAAATTGATGTGTTTTTGGGTCAAGGAATTCATTTTTGATGTTTATTTTTACATAAAATGGCGCTGTGAATCAATGGCATGGGCAGAAAAACTATGTTGCTAAGACATCGTAATGTTGCTGGCAACATGTTGCGCGTTGTATTTACTGCTCAATTTTGTTACTGTTACTGTTACTGTTCCTGTTACTGTTACTGTTACTGTTCCTGTTCCTGTTACTGTTCCTGTTACTGTTACTGTTACTGTTACTGTTCCTGTTACTGTTCCTGTTACTGTTCCTGTTACTGTTACTGTCACTGTTACTGTCACTGTTCCTGTTACTGTTACTGCTACTGTTACTGTTACTGTTACTGTTACTGTCACTGTTACTGTCACTGTTACTGTCACTGTTACTGTTACTGTTTCTATTACTGTTACTGTTACTGTTATTGTTATTGTTACTATTACTGATATTGTTACTGTTACTGTTACTGTTATTTATATTGCTGCCACCTCAAAAGCTTAAGAACAGGCAAATAAAAATGTAACCAAACCTATAAGCCAAACAAGCATTATGGGGCTTTGTTTCTAGAGGAGTAAGCTTTTATTTTATTTTCTTTTGGTTTCATCAATTATGGAGAGATCAACCCTCATTTTGAAGCACAGTATTATTAATTTAACCCTAATCGCCGAATTTTAAAAGGTTACGTAAAACCGAAAGTGAGACTCTGAGGCTCACCTATGGAGAAATTTTGAAACACATTATTTTCGTATTTGCTTTTTACTTTTCTTTATGCAGTAATGAATTCAGAAGCATTTTTATACATTCTTATAACGTTTTGGGAAAATTTTTTTAGTATATAAAGATAATAAGCAATATCATAATATAGGGAATATTTAGAAACTGCAATTTTCACACAGTTTTGTAGTTGTTGAAACGTTCATTAAAAATGTTTTTATTGCATCTGTTATAAATTTGTTCTTATGCACACAATGAGAAAAACTATGAATGAAATGAATATGAATAAATTTTTCAAATGATCGCCCCTAATATATAATATTTTTCGCGATCAAATTTAAAATTTTTAAAACGCGACGTTCGTGGTGAAATTTCTTAGGCATAAAAGCGGCTGATCGTTCATTTCTCTATTTGAATGCATCTTTTCCGTAATTTAGAATCTCAGTAAACAGAAAAATTATAAGATTTGAATGGTTTTGAAATTGCTGACTTTACCGTTCTCCTTAATTTTATGACATCATATGGTCTAAATATCTATGGTGAAATACGACGAATTCACCAAAACCCGGTGGAAGTATGGTGAGTTCACAATCTAAAAACCTCACTGGATAAACCTTGCAAACAACGTATTCAAAATTTAATTGAATTCTGGAAATGTAAACTTATTACGATAAGGACACTCAAGGTGAGTCTTTAAGGCTCACTTTCGGTTTTTCGTTACAATTTTATACGATTGCAAAAAAAAAATGGTTAAAATAAATAAATAGCCCAAAGATCATAATTATTTCATAATTTATGAACACAAATTGAGGAATACCCAAAGTTTCAGACAAAAATCTTTTTTGGTTTAGGAATAATTCGCTTTTAAATTTTAAAGTGAGACTGAGCGGCTCACTTTAGAGGATTAGACGAAAAGCAAAAAGAAATTAAAAAAAATTCGCTTTTCGAGACAAAATTATTGATGTACTCGTATTAAACTTTAATATTTGACTATAACTGGCGAATATATCAACAAAATGTAATTTGGCGACATTAGGACGGTTCAAATAATTTTTCATTCTTCGGATATGTAAACGTTGAACATTTGTGGCACTAGGTGTGATATTTCTTACTGCTTACACTCAAAATAATATTTCGTAAATATTACGAAATCTTTCGTACATATTACGAAATTCTTTCGTAAAATTGAGCAACGAATGGTTTCGTAAATAGTACGAAAGCTATTTCGTACTATTTACGAAATACTTTCGTAGTATTTACGAAATACTTTCGTATATTTACGAAGGCTTTCGTACTATTTACGATATACTTCCGTAGTATTTACGAAAGGTTTCGTACTATTTACGAAAGACTTTCGTAGTATTTACGAAATACTTTCGTAGTATTTACGAAATACTTTCGTAGTATTTACGAAATACTTTCGTAGTATTTACAAAGGCTTTCGTACTATTTACTAAATACTTTCGTACTTTTGAGCAACGAAAAATTTCGTAAATATTACGAAACCGCTTTCGTACATTTACGAAGGCTCTTAGAGCTGTCAAATTGTTGTACAATTGACCAAATTATTTTTTAGCTTAAAGTTAAAAATACCTTAATTATTACATACATATATTTATGTACATATGATGTATCTTTCAACGAAATTTGAAAACTTTTTCAAAATATGTATATCAATAAAATAATGCTAAGAGAAAGATGTTTTATATATGCATAAGAAATAAGTTTAGATAATTTCATTTTAGTTTTAAATATCTACTGAAATTAATTTATTCAATTCATTTAAAAGTTTTTTATTTATTTTAATATTTTACATTTATATTAATATTAATTTTAGTAACTAATAAAATAAGAGGTACTTATTGCCTATACGTGTTCTTACAAACATAGGAAACTTTGGAAATCGCAATTTGCAAATGTGGACGTCATTCCGATCCATTTAAACAGATACCCCTGTGAAAAAGTAAGAAAAAAAAGAAACAGAAAAAGGAAAAGAAAAAGAAAAAGAAAAAGAAAAAGAAAAAAAGAAAATGAAAAAGAAAAAAAAAAGAAAATGAAAAAAACAAAGAAAAATAAAAATTAAAAATTAAGACTAAGATTAAGATTAAGACTAAGATAAAGATAAAGATAAAGATAAAGATAAAGATAAAGATAAAGATAAAGATAAAGATAAAGATAAAGATAAAGATAAAGATAAAGATAAAGATAAAGATAAAGATAAAGATAAAGATAAAGATAAAGATAAAGATAAAGATAAAGATAAATATAAAGATAAAGATAAAGATAAAGATAAAGATAAAGATAAAGATAAAGATAAAGATAAAGATAAAGATAAAGGGAAACTACTTAAAACCTTAAAATTCAAGCAGCTACACTCGGAGAAAAAAAATTTATTTTTATAATGCGCGTTTTAAACCAGATCGTTTTTATTTTAAAAATGAAAATTTGTAAATTTAAAATGAAACTTTTGAAATAAAAATGTATTTTGGATTAAATAGAATAATTTTTAAATTGAAAATTAAAATGAAGGGAATAAAAGCGCAAGTTTCAGGTTCAAAATCTCATAGGGCTTGAATTAAAAATAAATATTTTTAAATTAAAATGTTTTTTCTTGATTTTACAATTTTACAATGAACATTTTTAAAATAAAAATGGTCGTATCTACATCACTTTTAAATACGTTTTTGCCAATTTTAAGCACATTTTCATATGTTTTAAAATTTTTTCTCTGAGTGTAGAAATATCTCTTTATATTATTTTATTGAGTATTTATTTAGGAAAATACATAAGACCGAAAAAGGAAAAAGTAAATGCAACTAATGTACTCACCTTTAAGTTTAATTAAGTTGGAAAATATCACAGTTTATTTTGTATATCAATATTGTCTTTTTATATACAATTCATTATTCTTTTACGCATTATTTCATTACGCACTTACTACTTAAAATAATTTTTGATATTATTGCACCGACTCAACACTTTACAATGAAAGAAGACTTGTACACTAAAATATTATTGTACGAAAGTATTTCGTATATATTACGAAAGTATTTCGTAAATCGTTTAAACCTTTGATAGTGTTACGAAAGTATTTCGTAAATCTTTTAATCCTTTGATAATGTTACGAAAACTTTCGTACAATATACGAAATTATTCGTAAAGATAATTTTAAGAAAATTTACGAAAGTGTTTCGTAATATTTACGAAATATTTCGTAATATATACGAAAAAAATATTAGAAAATGGTTTACGAAAGCCCTTTCGTTATATTTACGAAAGATTCGTAAAATTAGATTTTGTTGAGAAAAATGCTTTCGTAATATATACGAAACTTTCGTACATATTACGAATCTCTAGACTACGAAAGTGTTTCGTAGTTATTTTACGAAATTTTATTTTTAGTGTATGCATTCTTTTTACGCGGGTTGCATCTAATAAAGAGCATTTCTTCTTTGCCATCACTTGGCTTTATATTCAACCTCCAAAAAAGCAGGCAAATTACACTTTTCATCTCCATCTCCATCATGCTAATACCCATTCTCATTTTGGTGTCGAACTTAATAAATAAGTAAATAAATAGAAAAACAGAGACATTTTCTCATAAAAAGCAAAAACACCAAAATAAATTTAAACTTAATTCTTGGCAAAGTTTAAGCTCAATAATTAACTTAATTTTCAGCTTTCATATTCAAATTAGGCACAAAGAGGTGTTGGCACTTTGCTGCATATTATAGTTTAGCCATTTTTTTTTTTGTTTGGTTGCAATCAGCGCTGAAAAACTGATGTTTTTACGTAGTTTTTGCGCTTGTTTTGCTCTTGTTTTGCTCTTGTTGTTGTTGTTGTTGTTAAACTCGCGCAGCAGGCATTTGTTTGCACAATTTTCAGCACGTGCATGCCGCAAAATTTCTATCAACAGCAGGCGCGTTCGTGCAAGGTTTTTTTGTTTTTTTTTTTTGGTAAACAAAACCATTATTATCAGAGATGATAACAAACCAAAAATTTAAAAAAAAATTTTGTGTGTGCGTCTGGCGTTGATTATGCAAGCATAAATACATATCGTCGTTTAAACTTCATAAACGCCTAAGTAAAATTTTAATAATCGGCTATGCCAAAATTGAAATTTGCAAAACTTTAACATCTCGCGTCCAGCTCCATCGATCCATATCATATATTTGGTCTACGGAAAGCTCGGGAAGCTCTACAGTTTAATTTCCTTCACAGTTCTGAAGTCGTATAGTTGGACTTAGTAAATTTAGTTTTAATTTTTGGCACAAATCTCGGTTAGGCGGTTAGGAAAATTTCACTTAAGCGGGTATGAAATTTAGACGGCGATATTTACGTATATGATACATATGTATATAGATACAGATAAGAGACAATGTACTCATAGTTTGTATATGATAATGATATGCCCATAAATTACTTGAATTATATGTATCTACGTATAATTATATAATTATAATAAGTACATACATAAGTAGATATATAATATAGAGTGAGCACTATTTTTAGGTACAACAAGCCCGTTAGATAGATCGTGGCCGCTGTGGTGCAGTGGGTAGAGTGCTCGCCTGCTATGCCAGAGGTCTCGGGTTCAAACCCCAGTCCGAGCAAAACACCAAAACAATTTTTCTAATTAATAAAAATCCAATTATTAGGTTTTTTAAGAGCAGCGGCCACCTCTCGGCAGTGGGCGGCATACCCTCCGAGAGTATTTCTGCCATGAAAAAGCTTCTCACAAAAAATGCATTCGCCGTTCGGAGCCGGCATAAAACTGTAGGTCCACCCAGTTGGTAGGAAAAACAAAAGGAGCACACCTCGAATTGGGAGAGAAGCTCGGCCATAAAACTCGTCAGAGTCATAATAGCGCCATTGTATTATATTATTATATTAAGCCCGTTAGATAAAGCAATAAGTTAACATAATTTTGTACTTCTTCAAATATACATATCGTCGTTGAAGATGCATTTTTGCGTAAGAGGTATTTTCATTTTCGCGTAGCGGACATTGGATGAACTTTACAGGAGAGCATAAAAACTATTTCGTTTCAAAACCGTTACTTATTTCTGCGTACAAATTCAAATTTAAATAGTTACGTAGATCAGTTTGTTAGCCATAACATCAACTTAGTGTAAAAAAAGAAACAAATTGAATTATTAGGACTCTTTTTTTTCATGTGCGGTTGTGCAATTTTTATTTGGCACAAAAATCACGCACAATCGGTTATGAAATGGCAAAATGTTCAATATAATTCTTATTTTAGCATTTTATAAAGAAAAAAAGTTACAAAACTTGTACATATATTACATTTTAAACTAAAATTCATATTTTTAATTAAGAAAACGTAAGTTTGTTTACACATAGGTGGAGAACTCTTAAGGTAAATGTGGTAAATTGTCATAAAAGCTATGACAATCGGACGGCATCACTCTTTTAAGTTCTTGTAAATGTTGATATTTACGTTTTGTAATATTGAGGTGACCTTTGTGGATTGGATTAGGAATATCCGTGTCTATCTGGTTTATAACCTGACTTGAATGTCTTATAAATTTTCGCATAAGAATCATGGCCTACAAAAAACATGTTTTTATCGCAATGTAATACATTAATTTTTATACACAGCTGTAATAGTACACAGATTTAAATATTTTTATGAAATTTCGTATATAGGTTCCTATCCAGACTGGGACGGTTGAAAATGGGCGAAATCGGACCACTACCACGCCCACTTTTATATATGATTATTACAAAGGGGCCCAATAAAAACATTTTGAGCGCCAATTATAAAGATAATTCAATGAAATTTTGTGGCACAAGTACCACGATAGATAGAAAACAGAAATATTTTGGAAAATGGGCGTAGCACCGCCTCTTATTATACAAAGGACTCTACGAGATTTCGGAGCCCATAACTCGACAAATAATTGAGATATTATGACGAAAATTGGTGGACTTATATCTACCACTTGCGGTAGTATATGTGCAAATTTTAGCGAAATCAGTTTATAACCACGCCTACTTTTTAATCAAAATTTTTCTCGAACGCCCTTCAGAAATTTGTAACGTGACATCTCTGTAACTAAAAGTCATGAAGGGATGAAATTTTATAATAACAAGAATATTTATACGTTTAATCGGATTATTGATACGAATTTTCAAAATGGGCGTGGCTGCGAACACTTTATGCGGCACGGCCTTTTTTAAATTGCACCGTGTATCTAGAAAACGTAAAAAAAAAACTATGAAAGCTTATAATATTTGGCTCCACTCGAACTAAGGCTTCCTTTCTTGTTTTGTTTTTAATTTTTGATAACTTTAGTCATAATTTGGTTGGGAAAATTGTAAAGATTGTAGCAAAAAAACGTAGCTTACCAATTAGCAACTTCATTAATTTGTTTAAAATAATACCTGCTTGATATTTACCTGACATTATTTGTTGAAATAAGTTAACTTTTGCTCCCTTTCATAAAAATTCGCCATTTAATTTATTTATCTAATAACATATAACTTCGCTTATATGAATGAACTGAAATCATACGCGGTAATGCTGCCAAATTTTAACAATACCCTTCATACGCGATTATGCAATTTACTGTTATTATGCGTTTTTGTTGTTAGAATTGCAATGTTTTGGTATGGATCGATAGAGGTGAGCGTCAGGAACTCAGGGTTGGAAAATCTCATTTTTGGCAAAAATGTCCCTTACTCGAAAATGAAAATACCTCTTACGCAAAAATGCATCTTCAACGACGATATGTACATTAGAGCGTATCGCGAAAAAAAAAGTTCGCCGTACGCCTCCCTCCCCACAATATGTTTTATTTTTCGAAAAAATTTCTGGAAAATTTTTTTTAGTTTTAGGGAACGGACGATAAATACCGAAGATATGAAAAAAATGAATTTTAGCGACATCTAGCGGCGTAAAAAAAATTAAAAACAAGTAAAAGCGCGGCTGTCTTCGGCCGTACCGAAGACTTCATACCTTTCATGAGTGGGGAAATGAAAAGTTACCTATGTATGTACATAGCCTGATTAAGTTTAATTTATAATTTTAATTCTGTGGGTTATTTATGGAAAGATTTATTAGAAAAATGGTGTCTTGGATATTTGAATGGAGGAGTTATACACCAAAATGTTCATATCTGAACAATCGGTTGTATGGGAGCTATATGTTATAGTGGTCCGATCTTGACAACCTTGTTTGGGCCAAAATGGGTACGTGTACTTCAAAGTTTCATGTCCTTAGCTGTTTAAATGGGCAAGTTATGCACACATTACATCCAAAAATTTCATGTATATCTGAATAATCGGTTGTTTTCTATATGTTATAGTGGTCCGATTCGGCCGGTTCCGACAAATGATCAGCTGCATATAACAACATACCTGTATTTCTAATTTCATTCAGATATCTCAAAAACTGAGGGACTAGTTTGCGTTCACACAGACGGACGGACTTACAGACGGACATGGCTTAATCTACTCAGCTCGTGATTCTGATCATATCGGTATATATTTTGGTGGGTCCCTCACGCTTCCTTCTGGTACTTTCGACAAAAATTTTTTGGCACTAAGTTATAATACCATTTCATTCTCATGAAAGGTATAATAAAGATTTAAAGACACACACATATATTTTTTACTCTATGTTAATGCATTAAGGAAAAGAGAATTTGTGCCTTGGACATAACAAAAATTGTTTCATATACAAATATTCAATAAGCAGTCGGCTAGGCCATAAAATAAGCAGTAACACGCCTTTCAATACCAGAAATTTATGCTTGGCTCCAAAGTATTTTACTTGTATCGTCAATAATTTTGAAAAACATGAAAGTTAATTCATTGCTTTTCAAACTGTATAAACTAAAACCGAATTCATTCCTTCATAAAAAATAGGTTAGTTTGGTCTTCATTAATGGCTTGTTGTGTCCCACAAAAGAATCATCCGGAATCATCAGCATTTTTATTTTTTTTTTTATTTTTTATTAAAAGTAAATTTATTTGCTCTCAAACTGTATACACTTTTGGTTAGCAATCCGGAAACAAGCAATTTCGGAAAACAAAAATCTTTTTCAAGTCTCAACTTCGATAATTATAAAGTCGGATTCATCTTTCGAGTTCAAAACTAAAGTTGACTTTGATTTAACTAATGCCCTGGTTATGCTTACGACAATACTCATCGAGCAACGTGTAATTGTTGTTGTGCACTCCGACGAGTGAGAGAAGTTTCGGACTCTCACATCCAGCAAATTTGCTGGGTGAAACAGGCACCCAGCACGGCGATGTTTCGTGGTAAAAACGTGTTATGTTGTGTATGTGCTCAGTAATCATTGATTTAAGCGTAACCATCCCTCACAGATGACGAAAATGTGTCCCAATTTGACCGGTATTTTCCTCGTAAACATAATGATAATAATAATATATAATACAATGGCGCTATTATAACTCTGACGAGTTTTATGGCCGAGCTTCTCTCCCAATTAGAGGTGTGCTCCTTTTGTTTTTCCTACTAATTGGGTGGACCTACAGTTTTATGCCGGCTCCGAACGGCGAATGCATTTTTTGTGAGAAGCTTTTTCATGGCAGAAATACACTCGGAGGGTATGCCGCCCACTGCCGAGAGGTGACCGCTGTTTCTAAAAAAAGCCAATAATTGGGTTTTAATTAATTAGAAAAATTTTGTTGGTGTTTGTCCGGACTGGGGTTTGCACCCGAGACCTCTGGCATAGCAGGCGAGCACTCTACCCACTGCACCACAGCGACCACCACCAAGCATAACCACGGCATAATAAAAATAGTTCAGAACTTTTCGGAATTCCTCTCGCACTCCGAAAACACAACAACAACCACATGGCAGAAAAGTTCTGAACTCGGACGATGAATCCGCCTTAATGAGTTTTGAAATATATTGTTACTTGATCCAAGAACTAAGTGATTCTCCAATACGAAGAATTCTAAATCTAGTCTCTTCTTTAAGCTCTATTTTGACGGGAGAGAGTATTAAAATATCTATATTTTTCTCTTGTTGCTATAGCAACATACACGTATGTAAATAGTTCGCAGTATATTTCGAAACCATTTCCCACGTATTTCCAATATGCAATGAACATTGGGAAACAAAAATTGGTGTTGAGTTTACCAAATATTAGCAAATTTTAGTCAGTTACAATACTATCCGCTGGAAATTTATTTTCCAAACATCCACTGCCCATAGGACCACCTGTGCGTATACGTAATATCTTGTATGCTACTTTTTATACTCAGCTGTACTAGTACACAGAGTATTATAGTTTTAATCACATAACGGTGGATTGTAACAGAATGAAATAATCGAGATAGATATAGACTTATATATATCAAAATGATCAGGGTGAAAAGAGAAATCGATTGAGCCATGTCCGTCCGTCCGTCCGTCCGTCTGTCCGTCTGTCCGTCTGTCCGTCCGTCCGTCCGTCCGTCTGTAAACACTCTAACTCGCGCAAAAATTGAGATATTTTGATGAAATTTGAAATGCAAGTTGGTATCGACACTGGGACGGTTGGTATTGAAAATGGGCGAAATCGGACCATGACCACGCCCACTTTTCCTATATAGAAAAAATCGGAAATCTGGTATCTCAGCCACTAATATAGCTAGAGTGATGAAATTTTATCCACGTGTTGAGCTCAGGCCCCTAAGAAGAAATTTGATGGAATTTTGGAAAATGGGCGGTGCCACGCCCACTTATTAAGGAGCAAACATTGAAAGCTTTATGAGTCATAACTCAAAAACTGTTGAAGATATATCGATGAAATTTGGTATGCGTGATTTACTTACTTAAACAAATGTTTTGACGGAAAATTGCCAAAATCGGTTGACGGCCACGCCCACTTTTATATATGGGAACTATAAAGGGGCCTAATAAAAACATTTTAAGCGATATCTCTGTCAAATATAAAGATCTATCACTGAAATTTTGTGGCATGAGTCCAGCTATGTACATAAAACAAAAAGCACAAAAATTTAGGAAAATGGGCGGTGCCACCCCCACTTATTAAGGGGCAAATATTGAAAGTTTTATGAGTCATAACTCAGAAACCATTGAAGATATATCAATGAAATTTAGTACGCGTGATATATGTACTTAGGCAAATGTTTGGACGAAAAATTTCCAAAATCGGTTGACGACCACGCCCACTTTTATATATGGGTCTTATAAAGTGACCTAATAAAAACATTTTAAGCGATATCTCTGTCAAATATAAAGATATATCATTAAAATTTTATGGCAGGAGTCTAACTACGAACATAAGACAAAAACCGTAAAAATTTTGGAAAATGGGCGTGGCACCGCCTCTTTTTAGAAGCTGGAATATACGAGATTTCTGAGCCCATAACTCGACAAATAATTGATATATAATGACGAAACTTGGTGTGTACACTTTTATTACTTGTGGTAATACATGTTAAAAATTTTAGCGAAATCGGTTGACGACCACGCCCACTTTTAAATATGGGTATTATAAAGTGGCCTAATAAAAACATTTTAAGCGATATCTCTGTCAAATATAAAGATATATCATTGAAATTTTATAGCGGGAGTCCAACTGCGGACATAAAACGAAAACCACAAAAATTTTGGAAAATGGGCGTGGCACCGCCTCTTTTTAGAAACAGGAATATACGAGATTTCTTAGCCTATAACTCGACAAATAATTGAGATATTATGACGAAACTTGGTTTATACACTTTTATATCTTGTGTTAATAGACACGAAAAAATTTATTGAAATCGGTTTATGACCCGGCCTACTTTTTAACAAAGATATTTCTGGAACACCCTTTGGGAATTTGTAACGTGACATCTTTGTAACTAGAGTCATAAAGGAGTGAAATTTTGCACAAAGAATAATATTCATATGCTTAGTTGGATGACTGATAAAAATGTTGAAAATGGACGTGGCTACGCCCACTTTATGCAGCACTTGCTTTATAGAAAGTACCTACACCGTGTTTCCATCAAACGCAAACAAACAATGAAAGCATACAGCTGAGTATCTAATGTTCGATTCCACTCGAACTTAGGCTTCCTTACTTGTTTGTATATATAAAAGTAAGCAAAATACACAAGTACATCGCTCTGTATACAAACGTATTTCAACGAGTTGAAAAAAAGTTAAGCTAACAATAGCTCATGTTTATATTATTTGTTCTTTGTAGTTTAAAAAGCTTTAATTTTTCAGTGAAAAATCGCGAAAGTGAGTACAGTTGTGGTGGAAATTTTTAATAGCTTTCTTCTTATACATAAACAAGCAATGTAAAAAAAAAATCAAAAAATGTGCTTAAGTGGTTTCTCCACCATTTCTGCACAATTTTATCTATAATTAGTAACACTTTTCAGCAGCAACATAAATATAAATCTTATCATTTCAATCAGTAATCACTCAAATACACTAAATCGCTGAAAATAAACATGCCAGTAAATTTATATTTATGGGTGCTCGTATCTGTGTACTTATAAGTCTACATATAAATTATGTACCCTCCAAAAAGTGGTATAAAGCGTTGGAAGAAATAAGAAATACTTTAGTGCGGCTCTGTGTTAAAGGAGAACATGTTAGAGTTTCTGTCGTCGGTCTTTTGAGTTCTTTGTACAAAGATGTTGTTTGAGCAGACCCCTTGTGAAATTGTATGACGAATAATTTTCTGGAACATTTTAAACCTCCATCAACTTTAAAAATTCCATTTTTTCGGACTTTATAGAAAAGGGGTCAAAACGACCTATTCGTGTAGGTGTTAGAGGGTTAAAGTATTCTGCGAAATTGAAGCTCGTGCAATTCTGCTATATGTTTTTCAACAACATATTTCTATACGATATGCCTTTTAAACCATTTTTTCTTAAATAAAAATTACTCGACGAAATTTCGCAAATTTAAAATGCCAATAAGAAAAATTTACCGCACGTATCAAAACATCTTGAGGATTTTACTGTATGGCTAGTGGTATTTCGATCTGTGTTGGAATTATTCCGCCCCCAAAAAATGGTGTTGAGCAGTGTAATATGCCTCATGATAAGCTCATTAAAATTGTTAAAAACACTTATAATAAGGAATTATGTAAGCTTTCTTTCACATTGCGAATAAGCTTTCGGAATAAGGGTTGCATAACTTATGAGCTAGTAACATAAACACAGCAAAATCAGGCTTAATATAAATAAAGTTTCATACAACTGACATACCTTAGATATTTTCGGCATTATATTATTAAGCGTATGATCATATGAAATAAGCCTCATATAAGTTGTAATTTTTTTGGAGTTATGTATTACTTTTGTGCGTAGATATAATTTATTTCTTCCACTTAAATCACTAATATGTCAATATTGGCGGAATATATCATTGATTTTTATATGTATCAATATATTTTTATAAATATTTATGTATGTTTATATGTATATAAGTATGTATAATATGATTTACGTATTTGCCCATTCTTTACCAATCATCTGAGCTCATGTGAATGTATGTATGTATATATGTATAACCTTTTATATAGATATATACCCATATGTTTATGCACAAGGTATATAGATATGTATATATCTCTAGACTTACATTTTATCTAAGATATCTCGCTGCTGTTGTCGTCATTAATTTTCGCCACATACGAGCACAGCTAAAAGCAAATTAATATAAAACTACATACATATGTACATACATATATAAATCATAAGCTTCATTTCTATTATAATCAGTGATGCCGAAATTGGGCGTTTCGGACCAAATCTGGTCCGATAAATTTACTTTGGGCTGTTGGGCGGCTAAAATCAATTTTGGTCCGATTTGTAATATGAATATTTTTAGTGGACACAATTTCTCTGACGCTTAACATTTTATCTTTACTGTGTAAAGTTCTTTTATTGTTGGTGAAACACACAATTCGCATAAATTCGATTGGGACTCGTTATATCTAAATTCGCTTGGAACTCGTCTCGCATGCTAAGTTTAATGAAACGGCAAAATCAGACAATCTGACATTTATTTTGCAAATAAAATGCTGAAATTTGAGACAAATTATGTTTCATACGGGCTATTCCACGAATAGGTTAGGTTGGAGTGGCTGCCATAGAGTCGCACTTAGGCCAGTGCAGAGGCCCGTTGCGATACAACAAGAAGAAAGCGGATTACTCCTCCTTTTTGAAAAACTAATTCAGTTCACCAGGGTCCTCACTCTGTAGTTCTATTTGAAAGACAAATTCGATTCGAAAGCACATTTTTAACACGCTTTTATTAGCTTCACCTGTATGTATGTATGTATGTATGTATGCATGTAACTTCATCGCATCCTAAAAGTTGCAACGTTTAACTCAATTATTATTTTTTTAAAACATTCACTTTACTTTTATTGTGTTCTCTCCTCCATTATTTCTATTCTCCTCCGGATTCGAAACGTGACATCAAAACATGGGATTCAACCCAACGACATCATATAGTGGGTGTTTAGACCAGGAGTCTAAATATTTCGGACACCCCTAATGCATGTGCACTTATACATGCATATATACCTTGCAACGTATGCTTGTACACACGCACATATATGTATGTATAAAACCGTTGACCCAACGAAAGCTAAATTTTCTGCCGGTCAGCGCGCTTTTCTCCTTTTTGTTAAAAGTCACTTGCGATTATCCAACCACAGCGGTAAGTTCATCCCTCAAAACTCCTATGTTTTAAATACACATATACAAAATCCATATATACATATGTGCATCAGAAAAATCTTATTAATAAATCCATTCCAATTTACTCATTAAACCTTTTTTTCTGGTCTTTCATTCCAAATTAATTTCGTCTGAGGATTATCATTCCCCAACCGAAATATTCAGTGGGACATTCAACATTATATTCCATGCTTCATTGAGGCTTTTAAGTTACCTCTCTTCAAAATAGCCTCTATGAATTTCATTCAATTCACTCCCGTATGCAAGCCAATAGTGATGAGCGATATATCGCAAACGGTGATTTTTTCACTGTGAATAAAAAATCACAAATCGCAATTGCGATCACTTTTTCAAAATAGCAGTTCACTACTTATTGGCAACTGCTATCGATGTAGCAAGTAAGCAGTTCACCTATGTGAATCGCAATCGCAAAAGCATTATAAATTTCTTTTTGTTTACACTTTTGAGCAGACCACATACGTACATATATAGAAATATAAGAAAAAAAAATATTGAATTTACAATTTGTCTTTGAAAAATATTTACAAACAGCGATATTATTGCGGAATGCGTTGTTATTGCTATCATTTTGTTAACATAAAATAAAGACAGGTTATATCGCTCAGAAAACGCAAAATTAATCTCTACCGGTAACTGATGATTTTATACCAGTCCATGCAATCGCAATAGCAGTTTAAAATCACAGTGATTTAAAAATAGCAATCACCGAAATCACAGATATCGAAAAATCGCAGTTTCGCTCATCTCTACAAGCCAATAAGTAACAAGCTTTCTGTTTTGTTGCTGTATTTGCAAAGAAAAAAACAACATGTACATACATATGTACGTATGCGAAGCAAGAACTGGTTTTGTGTTTTCGTTTGTTCAAATTCTATTTATAGGCTATAAATTATAGCATTTATAGCACGGTTGCCGAGCTTGGTAAATACCAAAATAGGTTATTTTTTCGCTGTTGATTTCTTGGTAACTTTCACATGTGTTTGGCAATTTTTATTTTCAAGAAGTTGTTTACTAGTTTTGGTATACAAGAAAAATATGGAAGTGATTATAGGACAATGAGAATATTTTGGAGCGCTGACTGTTCATTGTGAATATGCACAGGCAAATAAAGAAAAGCATATCTCCGATTAAAAACTGAAATAGTTTTGCTTCGATACACATAGTACATATTAGTTGATATTTTTTCGTTTAGGCTTCATTTTTGAGCTCTCATCACCCATGTTTTTTTTATAAGGAAAAAACGTATGTGAAAAATTAATATTTTTGTTAGAAGTTATAAATACATATGTATGTAGATCTATTTCGGAGATCACCACATTCCTTCATCAGACTTCTTTTTACTTTTATTCTTGCGTCCGCATAAAACATCCTTTAATGAAAAATTTAACTAAAAAGTTAAAAATAAATAATAGCTTAAAAAACTAAAAAACACGCTTTAATCTTAAAAATCGTACTAAAAATTGAGAAATAATTTAATTAGAAACAAAATGATGAACGAAAATGTAAGTATTTAAGGAAAAGCGTCGGGTGCTCAGTATGTCAAAAAATATTTAAAATCGCTGTTATTTTACTAATATTTTTATTTTGACATTTTTGAGATTTCATATATCGTACTCTTTAATTTCGCAACTAGGTATATTTTTGTACTAGTTGCACGAATCGAATATTTTCATGTTCAAATATTATTGAGCACCCCCACGCTTTTCCTTAAATACTTATATTTTCGTTCATCATTTTGTTTCTAATTAAATTATTTCTCAATTTTTAGTACGATTTTTAAGATTAAAGCGTGTTTTTTAGTTTTTAAGCTATTATTTATTATTGTATAGAATATATGGAATAGAATTCGAAATCGAACGAATTTTCTTTCGAATTAAACTGCAGAGTGAGGGCGCAGGGCGCAATTAACTTTGCAAATACAAAAGGAGAAATCCGCTGACGAGATGAGCCCACTTTATGGGTAAGCCATGGTATGTAATTTGGGTTCACTCACTTGGATGAACTAGTTCAACGAATGTTATTTTTGAATATAACTTTTTGAAGTAATGCAATTTTTTACAACGCGAAAAACTATATGATATGTACATTGATCACATATAATTCATATGTACATATTTTGTTTCTTTTTAGAAATGTGTGAATTGTTAAGAAATAAATTTTGATTTTATTCTTAAGTGTTATTTGCGAATATAACTTTTGAACCAATGTAGGTTTTTATAACGCGATTGATCTCCTATATGAACATATTTCTGTATACATAGTATATACATCCTTACGCATGTTAAAATGGATATTACTCAGTATGTACATATGTATGTATTTAAAAATAAATATGTAATCCCATTTTAAGTTGACTTCTAATTTTTGGGCTTTTTTTGGCGGACTTGGGCGGTAATTTGGTCGGTAACATTTTTTTTCAGTGGCAACACTGATTATAATCATTATTATTGTCTGTGCACTGAGCAGGCAGCCGGTACCTCGGCCAGTTGGCATTTTTGCCGCTTTTATTTTCATTTGCATTTGCATTTGAGTGCTTATCAAGATATACTAAGTATACATATTTCCATATATACATATAAGCTTTTAGAATATGAGAATGTGATTACTTATATGTATGTATATAAAGGTATAGATGCGCACACACAAAAAACCAATAAAATGAACGCTCACATTTTTCGATTGACCTTAACAGATAAAACGTTATGCTAGAGACACACATCGTAGTATAGTAGAAATATTGCGATCTATAACACATATGTGTCACCCTCACATTGTAGTTTAATTGAAAATTTTCGCAGTAAAGCTAAATCATAGTATTGATATTATAATATTCATACCACAAGTGTGTCTGAGGCATTAGCGATTGATTTGATTTCACTTCTTTTTTGCTATTAATAAAAAAAAAACATTTGCTATATTTATATATAACAAATTACTATTTTTTTATTGGTTGTAGTAAAATGATTAATATACATGTATGTATCTATGTGCGTATTTATATGTTTGCATTTAATAAAAGTATATTTTCATCATGTGGTCGCTGTGGTGCAGTGGGTAGAGTGCTCGCCTGCTATGCCAGAGGTCTCGGGTTCAAACCACGGTCCGAGCCAAACAAATTTTTCTAATTAGTAAAAATCCAATTATTGGGTTTTTTAAGAGCAGCGGTCACCTCTCGGCAGTGGGCGGCATACCCTCCGAGAGTATTTCTGCCATGAAAAAGCTTCTCACAAAAAATGCATTCGCCGTTCGGAGCCGGCATAAAACTGTAGGTCCACCCAATTAGTAGGAAAAACAAAAAGGAGCACACCTCGAATTGGGAGAGAAGCTCGGCCATAAAACTCGTCAGAGTTATAATGGCGCCATTGTATTATATTATATTATTATTATTTTCATCACATCTATTCCGGTTTACGATCCACTTTCATCGGAGGTGAATCGGATCAAATGGCATTCTGCAATTCGATTGACGTCCGATGAACGTCAGATTTTTTCGAAGTTCGGAAATCGGCATTCTGGTTCACGATGGATCGGATTTTTGACAGTTTATCGGAGCGATTCTTTCCGTCAGCTTTTGTGTGTCGGAGGCAATAGAAATTTTGATTATTTTTGGAAATATTATCAATTTAATGTAATTAAACTATGATTTTTAAATTTATGCAACATTATTATACAAAACGGGCTTGGTTTAGCTATGCTACTGGCCTTTTCTTTGCAAAATAAGTGAACAAAAGGAATCTGCTTTAGTACAATAGACTGAATAGAGGGAAATAAGTACAAGGAGTTGCAATGTATTGAACTTTTATTTAATAATAAAATTTATTATCCTTTTTAGCAATATTTATATATTATTGTTTAATAAAAGCTTCTGAAAATAATTTTAATTGTGTATTATTACTACGATCATGTAATATGAGTGGGTAGCGCAAGTCGGGCATAATTTCTGTCCCAAGATGTACTCCTTTAAGCATTTTTGCCTGACTGTGTCTTTTTTAAAGATTTAAAATATCGCCTTGCAACATGATTTACAAACATTTGCACGAGAAACTAACAAATCGAAGAAACATGCTCACTTTCTATATCCGTTCATGCTCAACGCGTCCTGGCGAGTCACAAAATTCCTGCTACACGATATGTACATATTCATGACTTGATTGATCGCAACCTGGATCTCAAATTTGCTTTTATGTTTTGCGATCCATAAAAACTTGTTGATATGCGACCAGTGTGGAGCGTCATCCAAGGATTGCATCAATCTATATATATAAGGATGAAAGTTTGTTTGTTTGTTTGTTTGTTTGTATGTTTGTTCCCTATTGACGCCGAAACTGCCGGGCCGATCACATTCAAATTTTGACACAATGATCACCTGGTATTAGATTGAAATTATCACCACATTTAATTCTGGTAGCTCAACCACTTCCCGAGATATAGGCCAAAATATGGACCCAGATTCCTCCGAAATATTTTTCTGCATTATTGGTATCAAATTAAAGATATCAATCAGAGCTTCAATAGAGAGTTCATTTCATTTCAATTTTCCAGTCGGTTCTGTAGATAGAGACCAAAACGTGGACCCGGATGACCCCAAATATTTTTTCGTAATATTGGTATCAAATTAAAGGTTTCTGATCCGGGTATCCATATATATTTTACACTATACGTATATCTCAATCGGTTCCCGGGATTGAGGCCGAAACATGGACCTAAAAAGCCCCCGAAATATTTTTGACCATTATTGGTATCAAATTAAAGGTATCAATCAGAGCTTCAATAGAGAGTTCATTCCATTCCAATTTTCCAGTCGGTTATCCAAAATATATTAGTAATCATCATGTACACCGATATGTGCAACGGATGGCCATGGAAATTTGTTGATAAGGAACATGAGACGGGGAGAGAGAGTGAGAGTAGTATAGGAGGAGGAAGAGATAGGGGGAACGGGAAATGCTGACTGGTGGGGAGACCGATAGGGAAGGGAGTGGCATAGTGTGATTTGTCGCAGCGAAGTGGGACGGGTATTTGCTAGTATAACATATTACTATAAATACATAGTGTAAAACAAACCAACTGCAAGAGGTTTTCGCATGAAACTTTGTTGGAATAAGCTGTAAATGTTATTTTCACTAAAGTTGGCATTTTCATTGCCCTTGAGTTCATGGAGTCCAGTTTTTTTCATTATTTTTAAATTACTAACAGTTAAAGTGGGAACCGCAATAATGTACCACTGGTGTTAAGGGAAAATTTGTATATAATGAACCACGATCCTATCACAGATCATAAAAAAATCGCTCCCGCGGACGATTATAGCGCAAGAGATATTCCTTGTTAAAGCAATGTGTGTGTAGAAGACTTCTTTGTGTCACCGGCCTTTGGGCGCGCTTTAAAAAATCATCAGCCGGCAGAATTCTCCTTTTGGAGAACTTTAATATTATAATTTAATAATAGTTGAAAGCGTTGAAGGTAGATGAATTATCATCCTAAGAATATTTCCTGAAAATTTCACTGAAAAATTCGCAGTAGTTTGTAAATAAATAAAATTGGTTCATTCTATCCAAGCTTAGCCGGTGTTAATTTCCGAATTACAAGGTATTATCGCATGAAACTTGGTGACAGTATTCTATAAATACCGTTTTCATATATGTTGTCACTTTTTTTTTTATAATAGAAAGCAATATTTTAAAAAATTGAATTAAAATTAATGTCCAAGTTCCTTTGTTCTTCCATTTATTTTTTCACTAAATAAGCTGCTGCAGCAATGGAATCCATTTTTTAACCATTTAATATATTCTTTGTGAAAATTTAATCTAAGACTTACTGAAAATATAAATTTGCTGTCACAAATACAAATGTGCTGTCAAATAATACATATTATTTCGCATAAACGCTACCTAACACTGATTCGAACATAGTTTAACACTTAACAACACTTGTGTTCGAAACGTCGTAAACCAGAATACCAATTTTCGTTTTGTCGTAGCAGCCGGCGTCGCCGCGATCGGAGTTCCGAGGGATTGTAGAATAGCTGTGCATATCTTTGTATATGCAAAAGTTTTCGACAAATGAGTGTAATTGACATTAATTGTTTTGTTTTGTTATTTTTGTGTGCTTGTTAAATTCTGATAAATGTCATATCGTGATATTTATGCGGTTTTATGGTTATGAATGAAATGACACATGCACATGTTTATACAAAAAAAGAACAAGTAAGAACGCGACTGTCTACGGTTTCATATCATTCATTAATGGTGGAACTGAAATGTTATATGGACTGATTTTTGTTCATTTTTACTGCAAAATATGTATGTGTATTATGTTTGCAAAGATTGATTCAACAAAATAGTAAATGCAGAAGTTATAGCCCAAAATGTCTTTATCTGAACAAGCCGGGGCGCTCTGGGCAAACAAATCAAGCCGCGCCCCAATATTTCCAAAAAAACCGTACTTGCCTTCGTGTGGTGAAATTTCATTACTGATATATTTTACGGATTGAAAAAATTTGATTCGATTCTCATATAGGTACCACATTTTTTGCATTTTCTAACCTTCAAAATGATCTGACCTTAAACCCCCATTATTAGGTGGCACAGATTTCGCAATATCATTAAATTGCAGTTCATCATACGAATCTGAAAAACAATTTTATAGTGAAAATGTTTCGTCCTGAAACTAAACTCACAAATTTTTGACAGTAGGGTGCCTGCCAGGTAGCGAAATCTGGCTTTCTGGCCCAGAATCTACCTGGGCTAACCTAGCTGTCGATCAATTGACTTATGCATTTTTACCTTTTTGGTTGTGATCAACAACGGAGTCATTTTGTTTTCGAGGAGTTTGAAAAAAAAACACAATCAAGTTTAGGGGTTTTCGACAGTAAATCTTTGTCTTTCTGCACTTTCTCGGCTGCACGTTTTTTGTTTGCTGGACCGCTTATCTTTTTCATATTTGCACTCATTCTTCTATTTTTCACAAAAACATTAACTCACTGACACTTTTTTGATGTTTTTAACTCGGAACGACTTTTAAGATTACATAAAATGTACGCAGCGCATTGTATAGAGGCGCGAACTATTCAAATTAACCAGAAACGTAAAATATCCAGATCTTCATTTCCTTTGAAAAAGTGAGCTCGCGCATTTCCCCGAAAAAATACTTCAATGCCTACTTGATTTTTAAATTTGAAATTTCAATTAAATTTGAATCTTTCACGTCATTTACTGCACACAAGCTACTAAAACTTAGTGCTTACATATCGCTCATTTGCTGCAAGACCGGCATAAATCAAAAAACGTGATTTTTGAGTTAATGCTGCAGAATAGGCAGTTACATCATACTTCATGTTGAGTAAAAAATTCTTTATGATTTTTTGAAAACTAAAGCTGATTCCACATAGAACTTTGTGTTGCGCTACGTGACACTTTCTGCGTGACAGCTGAGATTAAAATACATGTACCTATATGAGGTTTCTCACATAACAAAAAGTAACGCAACGCCAAAGTTACGTAAAGCACAAAGTTGCCCAAATCTCAACTTTTGGGAGGGTTGAAATTTTTTTTCAGTTTCACTTTACTTCAAATGTAAATAAACAAATTTAAATTTCACACAATTGAAAAATAATTTAATATATTTTTATTTTCTTATTTACTTTTTTGTAAATAAAACGGAAAATGAGAGATTTTTCAGAAAATAAATATTTTTTGAGTTCATTGTGGCATAGTTTTTCAGTTTTGCGTTGTTTGACATAGAAAGCGGCGTAACGCAAAGCGGAAAAAGTTTTATGTGGAATCAGCTTAAGCGCTTCAGGTAAAAACCAAATGTTGCATTTACTTGCGCACCATATGGCGGTTGAATCTCAAAATTTCCCTTCCTGAAAAGTTGTGTATTTTGAAAAGTACAAATGCAGCAAATGAGCGATATTTAAGACCCACTGGGGCGAAGGTTAAGAACTGTACCAATGTTCTGAAATGTACTGTGATTAGTTTTTTCTCTGTAAAAAATTGAAAAAACTTTCATTCTTGTTGTACTCGTAATATTAAAAAAAACTTTTTTGATAAATAAAAAAAAAAAAAATTTTTTTCATTATAAATTTTAGGCCATTGAATTAAATTTGTTACGTTTCTGTTCGAGCTTTTTGGCCGGTGAAGATGAAAAGCGAAAACAAAGCTTCCTTTTTGCTCTCCTACGCGTTTCGGCGTCTTTTCCGCCTTCTTCAGGGAGACTGTTTTATTCAACAAATATATAAAAAAACATACATATATACATTAATTTAACATATGACAATAATTAAAAACTATAAAAATTACCAAATGTTGCACAAATATAGATTAAAACATAATTTTCACTAAAATAATTTGCACTTACATTTAACAAAAATTTTTCTGAAAGTTTCACATCTATCAACACTTATACAGATATACAGACATACATAAAACATAAATCGTCTTTCTTATTGTCATTCGTATTTCCGTTTTTTCTTTGTTATCGTTGTTCGGTATACACAATTTATGTTGTCTACATCTTCTTTGTAATTCATTGCGTCATATATTCTTTCTTGGATGCGCAGACTTTCTAATGTCAGTCTTGTTTTTGTTCGTCTCTCTATGTCCAGTATCTTCGCATGATCAAAGTCCGCTTCATGTCCAGTATTTGTCATGTGTTGGGCTAATGCTGTTGTTGACTTTAGGTTTCTTACGTCTGCTTTATGTTCGCCTATTCTTGTACCTAATGCGCGTTTTGTAGTCCCTATATAAGTTTTGTTACACGGTTCGTTGTCTTTCCCTTTGCATTTTATCTCATAGACTACATTGTGTTGTTGCTCTTTGTTGATATTGTCTTTCATTTTGCTAAAAATATTGTTGAGTGTATATTGTGGTTTATGTGCAAAAATTAGTTCGTCATTTCTAATGCAACTTCGTAAAGTTTTATTGTCTGTTAGGCCGTGAATGTATGTGACCCCCCTAAATGTCTTCTTTTTGTTGTTGTCTGTTATTGGCGTATTCTCTTTGTTTGTTTTTCGCCTGCATTTTGTTGTTGCTAACCATCTATTTATCGTTTTGATTGGGTATGCGTTTTTTTGTAAAATGTTTCTTATCATAGTGTCATTATTTTTTCTGAGCGCCTGGTCGCTCAACGCGTAGATTTTGTTTATAAGGTTCACAGCCGTATTTCTTTTCTGAGTCCAGGGGTGGTTAGAATGAAAGTTTATTATCCTTGAGGATGATATTGGTTTGGCATACCAGCTAGTCAAAAGTCTTTTTTCCTTTCTGTGTATTTCAATGTCTAGGAAGGGTAGTTTTTTGTCCTTTTCCAATTCAGTCGTGAACTGGATTTTCTTATGTTGTTTATTCAGTACCGTCAGTATTTCTTCCACGTCCTTCTGTTTTACAATAGCGAATATATCATCTACATATTTCGTTATGTATTTGATATATATGTCATTCGATTTCAGTTCGGCTAATGCGTCGTCGAGTATTTGGTCCAGAACAATATCGGCCACGGTTGGCGATAAGGGGTTACCCATCGGCATACCGTGGACTTGTTGGTAGTAGACACCGTCAAATAAAAAATAATTATTATCCCTTAAGCAAAATTCTATGGTGTCTAAAAATTGTTTTCTTGTCAAGTTAATGGTATTTTTAAGGGATGTCCATTTTTGCATTATAGTGCGGATCGCTAAATATACTGGTATATTTGTGAATAATGATACGACATCAAATGATATAAGAATTTCATCTTCTTCAATAGTCAAGTCTTGTAGTTTATCTTTAAGTTGTAGTGAATTTTTAATATTGTAGTCATTAGAAATTAATTGTTTTAGTGATTGTCCTATGAATTTAGAGAGTTCTACACAGGGTAGATTAATTGAGGAAGATATAGGTCGTAAAGGTGTGTTCATTTTGTGGATTTTGGGAAGACCATATAGTCTGGGAGCTGTTGCTGCAGTACATGTCAGTTTGTGTTTTAGTTTAATGTCAATGTTCCCTTGTTTGTGTATTTCATTGACCAGTGCATTGTTTTTTCTTAATAATTTTTGTGTTGGGTCCAACCGTATGGTTTTGTACGTATCTTTGTCACCAAGTAGTTCCCTCATCTTTTCGTTGTATTCATTTTTATACATAAGTACTGTTTTATTCCCCTTGTCTGCACTCGTGATCATGACTGAGTCTTTGTTCTCTTGTATTATTTTCTTCGTGTCGTCATAAATTTTTAAAATAAACTTCTCTCTATTGTTATTTCTAAACTTATCACTAAAATTCTTAATCTTACAAGCTACGTTGCACCTCGCCGTTTCCTTGTCCTTGTCATCGTTCAATGTTTGAATTCCTTGTTCAATTTCTGCTATAAGCCGAACCGGTGATAAATTGGTTTTTGTTGTAGGCAACGCAAACTTGTGTCCTAATGAGAGTAGCCATCGAGACTCGCGGGGAATGATTATGTTAGTTTTGTTGATGAGCCAATCCTCGTTTGTGACGAACCCATATTTTTCAAACCTTTTATCTATTTGTCTGCGTATTTTTTGGTTATGATTTTCCCTTGTGTGTACCTCAATGTAGTTCAAAAATTCTTGTTGGTTTTTCTCTATGGAATCGAAATCGTATTGATCAAGTTTGTTTCTTAAGTCATTTTTCGTATGGTAGATACTGGTGCGGATCAGTTTTATCTGTATATTCGCTTCCTTAATTTCTAAATTGAGGATTTTTATTAAGAAATTTTGTTCTATTTTTTGAAGTTCTTGCTTTGTAATGTCTAGCTTGAATCCTTGTTTTATGTTATTTGTTTTACCCAAAAGGTGTGCTGGAGTTATCCCAAAGTGTTTGCATTCAAGGAGATATTTGAGTCGTTGTTGTTGTTTTGCCAACTTTTTGTGGCTTTTGTTGTACTGTTTGATTATGTAGCATGTACATTCGTCATATTTTAATCTGATATGTTGGAAGAAGTGTTTCATGTTGTATGGTTTTTCTAATTTGTTGAATGTGTTTAATTGTTCGGTTTCAGCTCTCCGAATAATATTTAATTATTATAAATTTTAGGCCATTGAATTAAATTTGTTACGTTTCTGTTCGAGCTTTTTGGCCGGTGAAGATGAAAAGCGAAAACAAAGCTTCCTTTTTGCTCTCCTACGCGTTTCGGCGTCTTTTCCGCCTTCTTCAGGGAGACTGTTTTATTCAACAAATATATAAAAAAACATACATATATACATTAATTTAACATATGACAATAATTAAAAACTATAAAAATTACCAAATGTTGCACAAATATAGATTAAAACATAATTTTCACTAAAATAATTTGCACTTACATTTAACAAAAATTTTTCTGAAAGTTTCACATCTATCAA
Source organism: Urophora cardui (assembly GCA_960531455.1). NCBI lineage: Eukaryota > Metazoa > Arthropoda > Insecta > Diptera > Tephritidae > Urophora > Urophora cardui. The sequence continues at coordinate 118,337,507 of OY482670.1, read as the reverse complement.
CACTTATACAGATATACAGACATACATAAAACATAAATCGTCTTTCTTATTGTCATTCGTATTTCCGTTTTTTCTTTGTTATCGTTGTTCGGTATACACAATTTATGTTGTCTACATCTTCTTTGTAATTCATTGCGTCATATATTCTTTCTTGGATGCGCAGACTTTCTAATGTCAGTCTTGTTTTTGTTCGTCTCTCTATGTCCAGTATCTTCGCATGATCAAAGTCCGCTTCATGTCCAGTATTTGTCATGTGTTGGGCTAATGCTGTTGTTGACTTTAGGTTTCTTACGTCTGCTTTATGTTCGCCTATTCTTGTACCTAATGCGCGTTTTGTAGTCCCTATATAAGTTTTGTTACACGGTTCGTTGTCTTTCCCTTTGCATTTTATCTCATAGACTACATTGTGTTGTTGCTCTTTGTTGATATTGTCTTTCATTTTGCTAAAAATATTGTTGAGTGTATATTGTGGTTTATGTGCAAAAATTAGTTCGTCATTTCTAATGCAACTTCGTAAAGTTTTATTGTCTGTTAGGCCGTGAATGTATGTGACCCCCCTAAATGTCTTCTTTTTGTTGTTGTCTGTTATTGGCGTATTCTCTTTGTTTGTTTTTCGCCTGCATTTTGTTGTTGCTAACCATCTATTTATCGTTTTGATTGGGTATGCGTTTTTTTGTAAAATGTTTCTTATCATAGTGTCATTATTTTTTCTGAGCGCCTGGTCGCTCAACGCGTAGATTTTGTTTATAAGGTTCACAGCCGTATTTCTTTTCTGAGTCCAGGGGTGGTTAGAATGAAAGTTTATTATCCTTGAGGATGATATTGGTTTGGCATACCAGCTAGTCAAAAGTCTTTTTTCCTTTCTGTGTATTTCAATGTCTAGGAAGGGTAGTTTTTTGTCCTTTTCCAATTCAGTCGTGAACTGGATTTTCTTATGTTGTTTATTCAGTACCGTCAGTATTTCTTCCACGTCCTTCTGTTTTACAATAGCGAATATATCATCTACATATTTCGTTATGTATTTGATATATATGTCATTCGATTTCAGTTCGGCTAATGCGTCGTCGAGTATTTGGTCCAGAACAATATCGGCCACGGTTGGCGATAATGGGTTACCCATCGGCATACCGTGGACTTGTTGGTAGTAGACACCGTCAAATAAAAAATAATTATTATCCCTTAAGCAAAATTCTATGGTGTCTAAAAATTGTTTTCTTGTCAAGTTAATGGTATTTTTAAGGGATGTCCATTTTTGCATTATAGTGCGGATCGCTAAATATACTGGTATATTTGTGAATAATGATACGACATCAAATGATATAAGAATTTCATCTTCTTCAATAGTCAAGTCTTGTAGTTTATCTTTAAGTTGTAGTGAATTTTTAATATTGTAGTCATTAGAAATTAATTGTTTTAGTGATTGTCCTATGAATTTAGAGAGTTCTACACAGGGTAGATTAATTGAGGAAGATATAGGTCGTAAAGGTGTGTTCATTTTGTGGATTTTGGGAAGACCATATAGTCTGGGAGCTGTTGCTGCAGTACATGTCAGTTTGTGTTTTAGTTTAATGTCAATGTTCCCTTGTTTGTGTATTTCATTGACCAGTGCATTGTTTTTTCTTAATAATTTTTGTGTTGGGTCCAACCGTATGGTTTTGTACGTATCTTTGTCACCAAGTAGTTCCCTCATCTTTTCGTTGTATTCATTTTTATACATAAGTACTGTTTTATTCCCCTTGTCTGCACTCGTGATCATGACTGAGTCTTTGTTCTCTTGTATTATTTTCTTCGTGTCGTCATAAATTTTTAAAATAAACTTCTCTCTATTGTTATTTCTAAACTTATCACTAAAATTCTTAATCTTACAAGCTACGTTGCACCTCGCCGTTTCCTTGTCCTGCATAAAATATACCCGTGTAGAGGCATTGTGCGACTTGGCTGTATTTACTTGATCGCCTATAACTTTTCCATTTTACCATGGATTTTCTTCGTTGATAGCTTATTTTTTTGCTAATGGAATGGAGCTTCACGTAAAAGATTAAAACCGAAGGTGAAGACATTGGTTTTAAAGATATTGTCTGACAAAGTCAATTTTTTCTTCAAAAAATCGTAAAAAATCGAAAAAATTAAAATTTAATCGTCAATATTTCAGAAACTATAAGAGTTAGAGAAAAATGTTATAGGAGCCGTGAAAAGGAAATTTAATTTTCTTTCGTATGGTGTCACCCCAAAGAAGATAACTCACTGTGTTAAAGAGCTATACTGGATTAAGTGTACCCATTGGCCAAATAACGGTAAATTGCCGATATCTCAAAAACCTTCCCATAGAATTAAAAATGAACCCGATTTTCGGAATCAGCGACCGATTTTACATATAGATAGGATAGTCACGTCCAAAGTACAGACAAAAAATTTCATTTTGTGATCCAGTGTTATTTATTGGTCTTTGAATTCAAAAAAAAAATTAAAGCGTGAATAACGGGTATTCATGAATATTGATGTGTAAACTGTTTCGAAATCGGATATTTATTCCCTTTTCCTTATTCCTTTTTTTCCTGTTTTTCTATGGATTAAAAGGCGACTATCGTTTTTGTAATTTTTTGTTGTCACTGTGACTGCTACTGTTTTGTTGTTTTTGTTTGTTTTGGTTTTTGACTTTTGATTTTTTATGTTGTTTTGTTTTGTATTGCTCAGAAACATGCAAGATCATCCGAGTCCACGTTTGACCCATATCTGGAGACCCGGCCTAGGGGTCACAATGAAAAGAGCTTCATATCGAAGTCCTGCTCAAAACCTTTCATTTGATACCAATATTGCTTCGCTTCGCTTCGTTGCTGTTGTTGCTGATATTTGCATTTGCACGACTATGCATGCAAGCATTTGTAAGTACATGCCTAGCTACTAGCTGACAATGCCAAGGTCATTTACGGTTTACGCATTTACATGTTTACTTCTTTCACGCATTTACATGTTTACTCGTTTACGCATTTACATGTTTACGCGTAAACTTTACCTGTTTTTCGAAATTACTCGTAGCTACAGCAAAGATGTTTACACATCAAAAGTCTTGAGATGGCTGATTAGCATTGAATGCGACCATGTAAAATCAGCACCTGATGAACTGAAAAACAAATTAAGCTCAGCACATGCTCTAGAAATAGGTGCATTGACGCCATAGTTGGTTTTTGATAGACCAATTTTTAAGGTTTCGTAACGACGCAAGTTCCTGTAGGGCACATTAAATTGAATGGCAATCGATTGCCCCAGAGATAATACTGAGAACAAAAGAGCACGAAAGGAAGCTTCTTCTGGCATCTAGTGATGTAAGGTTAATCAGCATACAACGGGATTTATACGGAGGTAAAGGCTCGGAAGGCTGCATACTCTAACCTCGATCTGACAAAGGCACAGTATAAAGTCTTAAGAGTGTATGGGTTAGTGAAAGCAGTACAATTACGACGAATGAATGCTAGCATTGAGTAAGACCGTGATATTACATGAATAACGTGGCTATTAAAGCAAAACTTAGAGTCGAAAATAACTCCCAAATCTTTAATTTCTTCAACGAGTTTCAGTTTAACGTCAGCAATATAATATGACGTTTGCAAAGTAGTAACGGATTTGGCGAAAGTTACATGAAAACATTTTTTTTATGTTTAAATGTAAGCGATTCAGCTTGCACCACTTGTGGACATTAAGCAAGTCACATTGCATTCTCATAGAGTCGCTAGTATTGTACTTTGAAAAGCAGATATGCAATAGTCACTAAAAATGGATAGATTAGTAACCGTGGAGCGGCATGCAAAAAAGACGTGTTGCTTAGGGGAAATTAAGCTTTTAACCACAAAACGTAATTTTTCGTTAACAACTATCTCAAAAAGTTTTGATATAGAAGAAAGTTTTGCAATGAGCCTATAATTGTGAACATCGCATTTGTTACCACTTTTGAAAATTGGAGAAATAGATGACAGTTTCCAATCGTCTACAAAAAGACCAGAGGCTAGAGATCTATTAAAAATAGTGCAAGGCACAAACAATTTTTCAACAAAACTGAAGATAGGCCATCAGAATCTACTTTAGATGTAGGTTTCGTCTTTTGAATTCCATCGATAACGTCAGTAAAAGATACACATAACGATCCAAAATTTAATGATGAGCTAGTGGAAGAAAAAACAACTAGAGTCCGATTCAGAGTCGGAGTCAAAATTAGAGCAGAAGAAATCAGCGAACAAATTTGCTGCATCTACGGCAGAATTCGCAGTTGCACTATTAAAAAATACATTAATCGGCACTGATGAGGATGACTTCTTTGCCTTAATAAATTGCCAAAAGGCTTTCGAGTCAGTAATAATATTAGTCTCAAAATTAAGTATGTAATTTCTGTACAAGAACTTATTTAGACAATTGAACTCTTTTAAATAGCATTGAAATTTCGAATAATGTACTGGGTCGCCAGTTTTTTTATACAATTTGCAGAATTTGTTTTTTAAGTTCCTCAGGCGTTTTAGACGTTTGGTATGCCAAGGCGTCTTGTATTTTCTCTTACTCACAATACGAACATGCTTCAAACATAATTCATAGACCTTAGATTTAAAGTATTGGAAACAAGCAGTAACATTTTTGTCGTGGAATGCATTACACCAGTCAACACTGGATAAAATTTCATTAAAGGTAGAAAAATTGCAAGATTTGTAATAAAATTTAATATCAGGCTCATCGGCAACGTTAGCGAATTCATAAAACTCTAACTCAAGAGAAAGAGGCACATGATGCTTATCAGTGGGAGAAACAGGTGTAATACATTCCGACAGTTTATAATTAATATTATTGGACATAAATACTAAGTCTAATATTCTATTTAAACTGTTTCGAAACCCATTAATTTGATGGAAATCAATGCTTAATAAGCTATCAACTACGTGAATCTCAGCTGAAGAATTAACGTTTCAAGCTAATGTTGAACAGTGTAATCGAATAGCAGCAAATAACCTAGACACAATAGTGCAACGAGGCAGAATTGAAAATTTAAAAGAAGCTCTTCTAGAAATTTTCTAAAAATGTGAACCCTTAAATTTTATACACCTGCGACATGTGCATATATGTAATTATGTATCACCTAGGCGTATACGTAACCAAACGTTTGTGCAAAGCAATTTGTATACAAGTTCATTCACTTAAAAAAAAAATACAACCAACCGCCTTACCTTTCATTAGCCAAAAAGCATTTCACAATAAAAAACTCACTTACTTAAAGCGACACAGTAAAGGTTGATATTTATATAAGTATGCACATAAATAGTTTCGGAGATACATAAGTCATGTAATGGCATTGCCAGACCTACTCTAATTTCACATAAGACACAACTTTACTTAGAGCATTTCTAGCTTGACGATATTGTGTCATTTCATTATTATCATTGCAATTTGCACGTCCCATTTCGTCAATGGGTTTGGTTGATTTAATTTTGTTTGCCTGGGCGTATACGCAATCAAGCTATTTTTATCAATACATACATTGTACATATCGACGCTTCCAAACAAAACTGTACTATGTCTGAAAACTGTGTTTTGCAGGAGAAGCTCTCAAAGTTTAAACTCGATATGAAACTTCAGTTGTATGCTATGTATATTTTCACTTGTAACTTCTGTTTGGATTGAAGGATCAATGCCAAAACTCGACAATATCAAAGTTAGGGTACTCTTTATATAAATCCGTAAGAAAAAATAAAAACTTGTTACGTTGTTTTTCATGGCAAGCTCTCAAATTTTTTATTCTGTAAAAATCACGAGTTGTATTATATGTACACTTTTGCTTATAACTTTTGATTGGATTATCCGATTGATACCAAAATTTGACAGCATCTACATTAAGACACGCTCTACTTGAAAACATCAAAAACGGGAAAACGTACTAAGTCGACTTAGTACAGTATTGTTTGGAAGCGTCGATATATCCCCCAGGGAAAAGTTTGCCCATTTGTTATGCAGCATGTACTACATTTATATGCTTTTATAAGTAGTATGTGTGTGTGTGTGTTTTTTTTCTGCTTGTGTAATATGCTGAAGATTGATTGTGAGGCAAAAAATAGTTGAAAGGGCGGTTATAAAAGCAAAAGAATTCGGATAAAAAATTACAACTAAATACTAGTAGGTGTGAGTGTAAGGTTAATTTATTCATGCGATAAGCAGCAGCAATGTTATAAGAAATACTGAAAATGAAATAAAAGGATAGTAAGCTTACCTTTTTTTGTGAGTAAAAGTGATTTTTTTTTTATTTTTACAAAAATTTTAGTGCTTATAAAAACTTAATAAGCTTGAATTTCAGTCTTTTTCGTGCATATACTTTGCTTTAGAAAAAATATAAATTGCTATACGAGTACACAATTCTTTTTTTTTTGCCAAAATTCTTATTTTTCGGTTTATGATTTTGATGAAAAATTATGTTATGCTTGCCTAATCCAAATAGCTGAATTGCATTCTTCTGTTGTTTTAAGGAAATTTGAAAATTATGCCATAAATATCTGGCAATTTTTTCAAGTTAAAAAATATGTATGTCAACAAAGTTTTATGAAGAAAATTTATAAAATGTAGTCAGCTAAAATTTATGCTAATATATGCTTAATGCGAAGAAAAAAAAAATACGCCAACACACAACACGCAAGTACAGCTACAGATAAGCACAATCACGCAAGTGTTTTGTGAAGATTGTTTCTCTAAAAGAAAAACAAAAAAAAAACCTAAAAGACTAAACACGAACAAAAAATTAAAACAACTCAAGCAAACAATATAGTATGTAACAACAACAAATGCCGTGAGTATTTTCTTTTTATACCTTTCATGAGAATGAAAGAGTGTTATAACTTTATGCCAAAAAATTTTTGTCGAAAGTACCAGAAAGAAGCGTGGGGGACCCACCAAAATATATACCGATATCAGGCGCGGATCCAGGATTTCGGCAAGGGGGGTTTTGAAAATTTCTTTTTTTGGAAGATGTTTTTTAAGGGCAGACGCTGCACATGGTAGATTTTACGAATTTATGCGGCCAAAATTGAAAATTTTAAAATTGGTGCAAATACAAAATCCAAAATCGCTCTACGTTTATAATAGACCGGGCGATAATAAACCGGTCTTCTCGGCTTTTATAGACAACGGGGGTGTCCCTGCCGCTAGTCGAAACTTATTATTCTCTCACTTTTTCGATTTTTTTTTTTTACGTATTTTAAGTAACCCATTTTTAAACGTCAATATTTTCAGTTTTAAGACAGTTATCAAAGTAAACATCATGGATTCCAGTGCTTCAGGTAAATATCATTATTTATTGAAGAAATCGTCAACCTAGCATAATAAAAGACCCACCATTTTGAAGCTTTTAAGCATATCGGCCTTCCTTGAAAAAATATTGTTAATTTTTTAATTCAAAAGCAATTTAGTTATATTATCGCCTCCGATCTATTACCCGCCAATTTCTCTACGGAAAAATGCAAAGCCAGAAATTATCAACAATGGATTAAAAATTGGCCTATTTGGAAAATTACCTGCTTTCGTATTTTTAATGTTTCCAATTTTTCAAAGTCAAGGAAATACTTATCATAAAAAGGGGCTAAGAATCCTAAAGCTACATTTTTTAGAAGAGTTTTGAGTATGCAATTTTGCAGCTCATTCAATTTTAATATAATAATATGCAACATTCAACTTTTTGAAAATTTTCATTGGCTTTTCGGAAATTTTAATTGGAACGGTCTCACCCTACACCCTACAGAAAAAAACTTCTAAAATTGACGGAATTTTTCACAGCATTGAGAATTTCACTTTTTACACTAAAATGGGTTGGCTACATAACAGTACTCTTAGAAATCTCCTCAAAATCTTCTATAAATTATGGCCTTGCTTTGAAATTTTTAATCCACTTTTAGAAATTTCTACGATTTTTCGGATTTCTTGCATAAGCTCAGAAATCCTGCTTAAAACGATTTTTATTGAAAAATTTTCTATATTTTTAAACCAAAATAAGAAAGTAAAATTTTCGACAGAACTCTTTGAAATAAATTTAAAAACTTTGGCGTATGATTTTTTTTTTGAGTCAGTGTATATACTTTTCAATAAAATCGACTTTTAACTCAAATTATTAAAATTTTGCATTAAACAAGCAATTTGGAATAGCTGTAGACAATAAAATATTTTTGGCCGCATACAACTTGAAAATCTACCTATGTGCGCTGGTGAAAATATGGACTAATACCACCTACTATTATTATTCTATATACTAGTTACGCCATTTCCCGCACCTTAAACACAACAAAATCAAAACCCTCCAAATTAACAATATGTATGTCATCACATAAAGTGCAGGAAATTTCAATTGAAGTTCTAAATAACATGTATAACGTATGTATGTATATTTTTGCATTGGTACATGCGAATGAGTATCGTATGGTATTGGTGGCAAATTGATCATCAATTTCACTTACCCTTGCATTTAAAGCCAAAATAAATAAGAATATATGTATGTAGTACTTTTTGGTTATATTTATATTTTTAATAGAATTTTTCTTGTTCTTTTTTTTATATACTCAAATTTTTAAAAGATTAATTTAAACAAGAATTGCGAAATGCCTCTGAAAAAGGCAATTTCTCCCACGATTCAGACATTTCTGACCAAATTAATTCTGTACAATCCCGATAAAAATAGGGATAAGAAAAAAAAGAAGATAAATTTGCGATTTGGCAATTTGCGAATAGCATTTGACAAATTTGATTTTATGCACGTGCGTCCAAAGGTACCTACATGAACTTTTTTCGCATGTAGGTACATATTTTGGATGTTATGTGGTCCAACCATTGCTTTTGGAATGATAGTTTTCCTTGATCAGTTTGGGAAATTTGGGCGCAGAATCTATAAGGGCATTAATTTGGGATCTATGATAAACCACAAGGGGGCGGGGGGTTTGAACCCCCAAACCCCCCCCGGGGATCCGCCACTGACCGATATGGTCAGAATCACGAGCTGAGTCAATTAAGCCATGTCCGTCTGTCTGTCTGTGTGAACGCAAACTAGTCCCTCAGTTTTTGAGATATCTGAATGAAATTTGGAATACAGGTATGTTGTTATGTGCAGCTGATCATTTGTCGGAACTGGCCGAATAGGACCACTATAACATATAGAAAACAACCGATTATTCAGATATATATATGAAAATTTAGGGGTGTAATTTCTGCATAACTTCCCCATTTAAACAGCTAAGGACATGAAACCTTGAAGTATTTGTACCGATGTTGGCCTAAATAAGGTTACCGAAATTTTTCAAGATCGGACCACTATAACGTATATTTCACATACAACCGATTGTTCAGATATGGTCATTTTGGGGTATAACTTTTCCATTTTAACAGATAATGACATGAAACTTTGAAGTATTTTTACCCATCTCGGCCCAAATATAGTTACCGAAAATTGTCACGATCGGACCACTATAACATATAGCTCCCATACAACCGATTGTTCAGATATACACATTTTGTCGTATAACTCCTCCATTTAAATAGCCCAGACACCATTTTTATACTCAGCTGTACTAGTACACAGAGTATTATAGTTTTAATCACATAACGGTGGATTGTAACAGAATGAAATAATCGAGATAGATATGGACTTATATATATCAAAATGATCAGGGTGAAAAGAGAAATCGATTGAGCCATGTCCGTCCGTCTGTCCGTCCGTCTGTTCGTCCGTCCGTCCGTCTGTCCGTGCGTCCGTCTGTCCGTCCGTCCGTCTGTAAACACTCTAACTCGCGCAAAAATTGATATATTTTGATGAAATTTGAAATGCAAGTTGGTATCGAGACTGGGACGGTTGGTATTGAAAATGGGCGAAATCGGACCATGACCACGCCCACTTTTCCTATATAGAAAAAATCGGAAATTTCATCTCTCATTCTCATTCACTAATATAGCTGGAGCGATGCAATTTTACCCACATGTTGAGCTCAGGCCCCTATGAAGAAATTTGGTGAAATTTTAGAAAATGGGCGGTGCCACGCCCACTTATTAAGGGTCAAACTTGGAAAGTTTTATATGTCATAACTCAGAAACCATTGAAGATATATCGATGAAATTTGGTATGCATGATTTACTTACTTAGGCAAATATTTGGACGGAAAATAGTTAAAATCGGTTGACGGCCACGCCCACTTTTATATATGGGAACTATAAAGGGGCCTAATAAAAACATTTTAAGCGATATCTCTGTCAAATATAAAGATATATCGTTGGGGTAAGTGGAAAAAAATTCAACAACTATTTACAGCGAAGGTTGAGTGTATAGCTATTTCACGAAAAACCATTTTCGATCATCAGCACTCTTTTCGGAAGTGGATGCACCGGGGATTGAACCCGAGTCCATTCCAACTTCAGCCGCAATGACCCAACGGATAAACACACTCGGCCATTGAGACTCTGTGCAAGCTGTTGGATTTTCCCCACTTTTGCCTTTTTCATTTTCAACATTAACGTTAGTGTGTATATGCTTTTGCATATATTCTCCACAAACGTGCTGAATTTTTTGTTGTAGGCAGTTCGCAATGAACATTGTTGTTGGTATTTTATTTTATGTAAGCACTAAAACTCTTTCAAGTAAAATTGTTAACGTTGTTTGGTATATACATAAAATAAAATACCAACAACAATGTTCATTGCGAACTGCCTACAACAAAAAATTCAGCACGTTTGTGGAGAATATATGCAAAAGCATATACACACTAACGTTAATGTTGAAAATGAAAAAGGCAAAAGTGGGGAAAATCCAACAGCTTGCACAGAGTCTCAATGGCCGAGTGTGTTTATCCGTTGGGTCATTGCGGCTGAAGTTGGAATGGACTCGGGTTCAATCCCCGGTGCATCCACTTCCGAAAAGAGTGCTGATGATCGAAAATGGTTTTTCGTGAAATAGCTATACACTCAACCTTCGCTGTAAATAGTTGTTGAATTTTTTTCCACTTACCCCAACAATTAAAAATTGAATTAAAATAAAAATTTCGTGCTAAGCACTAAAAACTCTTTCAAATAAAGATATATCATTGAAATTTTATGGCAGGAGTCCAACTGCGGACATAAAACGAAAAGCATAAAAACTTTGGAAAATAGGGGTGGCACCGCCTCCTTTTAGAAGCAGGAATATACGAGATTTCGGAGCCCATAACTCGACAAATAACTGAGATATTATGACGAAACTTGGTTTATACACTTTTATAACATGTGTTAATAGACACGCAAAAATGTATTGAAATCGGTTTATGACCACGCCTACTTTTTAACAAAGATATTTCTGGAACACCCTTTTGGAATTTGTAACGTGAAGTCTTTGTAACTAAAAGTCATAGAGGGATGCAATTTTGCACTAACAATAATATTTATATGCTTATTTGGATGATTGATACAAATGTTGAAAATGGGCGTGGCTGCGCCCACTTTATGCGGCACTCGCTTCATATAAAATACATCCTATGTGTATATCGAACAAACGCAAACAAACAATGAAAGCATACAGCTGAGTATCTAATGTTCGATTCCACTCGAACTTAGGCTTCCTTACTTGTTTTTCTTTAGCCTTATCTAAGTTTTTTGTTGCTTGTGTGCGAGGCGCTGATATGGCAAGGCAAGTGGGGAAACGAGTATTTACAGCGCTTAAGTAGGTAATACAGAAAACGATACAGTAGCACGCAAAGCAAGTTAAACGAATATCATATGTAAATATGTAAATGAACAGCAAAAAATTACTCTGTACAAACAGTTAATATGTACTTGAATATAGTTAAAGTAAACACAAAAAAAAAAAAAAAAAATTGGACGGCAGCACGCGCTTTTATTCAGCAGCGAACATTTTAAATTAGCGTTTAAAATGCAAATGAAAACATGCCAATAAATGTAAGATAGTAACGTGATTCTATTTGATAATGATAATATTTAGTTAGCGCAGAAGACTTTTCATTATTAGCATGGCTTAGTATTTGAAATTGGTTGATCTGAAAAAAGAAAAAAAAAAAAAAAAAAAAAAAAAGCACATGCTCGTTTAACTGGAACTAAATGGTGTGACTGGCATGCAAAGTCAAGTAAGCATTTTCCTTGTTCTGTTCAAACTCTAGCTCAAAATATATGAAACAGCTAGACAATACGCTCGTCGTTTTTTCTGAATGAAAAATTTTACTTTCGTAGCCATACACTGATTAATAGCGATACAAATTAACCCTAATCACTGAATTTTAAAAAGTTACATAAAACCGAAAGTGAGACTCTGAGGTTGACCTATGGTGAAATTTTGAAACACATTATTTTGGTAAAATGGTAAAATTTTAATTATTTTGAAATTGCTGACTTTACCGGTCTCCTTAATTTTATGACAACCTATGATCTATGGTGAAATACAACGAATTCACCAAAACCCGGGGAAAGTATGGTGAGTTCACAATGTAAAAGCCTCACTGGATAAGCCTTGCAAACAACAAATTGAAAATTTAGTTGAATTCTAGAAATGTAAACTTATTACGGTAAAGATACTCAAGATGAGTCTTTGAGGCTCACTTTCGGTTTTTCGTTGCAATTTTATACGATTACAAAAAAAAAAGGGTTAACATGAAGAAATAGCCCAAAGATCATAATTATTTCATAAATTACAAAAAAAGATATGAAACAAAAAAATTTTATTTTTTCCAACGCCTTTTTCACTTCTTCGCTATTGGAATCAAAATCTATCTTTCTTTACTTTTCCTTCCTAATACATATAAAAGACAAGCAAAATGTGCCATACCCTGCAAAAAGTGGGACCACGTAATATGCTAGTACAGGACCAGGTTACGTTGTGACAGTTCCTAGTTACAGAGGTGGTCCAAATATATGAAAAAATATGGTTACATTAACATTGCGATGTCATTGGACATGACCACCCCTGCTTCACCGCTGCATAACAAAGGACTATATAAAAAACCACCCCATTTGGGCCATAGACTAGTATTCTTACAGTGGACCACGTTTTAAACTACATCCCAATACCCTAGACCGAGCCAAATTGCCGACCAACCACGAATTAGTTAGCGGCGAACGACAATTTACATTCGATGTGGTCCGGTGCAGCATAACATGTAACCAAGTCTGTAACTAGGCCGCTTCACACGTGTTACTATGCAGCATAACATGTAACCACGTCCCTTCAGACCTACTTTATAGCCCCGTCCCATTGGACTACCTGGTCCTCAAATTTTTGAAGGGTACCCACATTATTTTTTATCTCATATTCACACACTGCTTAGTCTTTTTGTTTTCTATCAAGTAACCACCATAACCAACCCACAAAACCAACTACTATTGCCCGCCTGTGTGTGCTTTAAGCAATTTTTTAAAATGTTTTTTTTTGTTTCTTTTCTTTTTTCATTTTCAATAATTCATTTCTATTACATTGCACACAATCAACTCAACTCAACTCAGCTCAACTTTAAACTCATCAATAAAATGGATGACTCTATGCTTGTACATCGATACTTGTGTAAACAACAACGACAACAACAATAATTTCCCCACCTTTTAAAACATCAGCGTAGATTACTTTCACTGTTTAGCTCATCATAGACGCCGCCGCATGTTGCATGTCGCACCGCACCGCACCACTTGCTTATATGTATACGTACATACATACACTTTGCTATTTTGCTATTTTTTTGTCTTCTTCTCGTTGGTTGAGTGTCACTTTTCTGCACATACACAACACACACTAAAGGCAATTTTCTTTTTGCTTCTCACTTTTTTTGACTTCTTCACTTCACTCCCGCTGGCTTTGTTTGTCTTGTCGTTAGGAGTCCTCTTAGCTTTTTTTGCTGTTTTTTTTTTTTGTTTTTTTTGTTTTATGTTTTTTATTTTCTATTTTCTTGGTGTTGTTGTTGTTAGTGTGTGTTTGTTGCACATTTATATATTTTTTAAGGCGTCATAACTCGCTGCTTTCGCAACCATTTTCTTTTTTAACACTCTTACACACACTTGTGTACGTTCATTTTTATATTTTCATTTATTCGCAAAATTTTTGCAATAAAAAATATATTTTTTCTTATTCAAAAACTTTCTAAAAGTCAAGCACATCAATTGCATGTGCTATCTTTTTGGTTTATATACAATTTATGTACGTGTGCACATGCTTGTTTGCCATTTTTCGCAGCGCACAAATATCTTTATTTTTATATACAAATAATTCTATATTTATAACTATTTCTATTTTTTTTTTTGTTGCTGTCACCGCTGCTGTGATTTTTGTGATTTTCGCTTGTCATGAATTCTTTAATACATTTTTTTTTTCTTGCAAAGCTAAAGCAACAACGAAGCAACACGGCGCTTATCTAGTCGTTATAACAATCTATTTTTGTTGTTTGTAAATATTTATATATGTATATGTACATAATATAGTACTTTTTAATATAATTTATTTCTTTACTTTTATTTCTTTATCTTTATTTTTATATATTTTTTAATATCTTTAATATTTTTCTTGCTTCTCTTCGCCACGCGTTATCGCCGGCAGTTCCACTAAAACTGAGCCAACTCATGCTGTGGCATTCGCTTTTATTCATTTTGGCCAATGAATTGTGCTTCTACTAAAATGTTCAAACTTCCTTTATTTCCCCAACGCCTCCTTATCTCCACAAGTGTGCATTGTTTGAGCATGTTTAAAGATTTGTTGGCCAATTGCGCTCTTCAGAATGTGAGATAGAGAGAGAGAGCGCAAGGAAAACTGCGTTCGGCTTCCAAAGAGTAAATGAACAAGTAGATGTGTGCATCAGCGTTGCCACTTTTGGTACTTTCGTACCAAAACTGGTACTTTGAAAATGATTTGGTACGTTGGTACGTTGCTTTTGATTTTGGTACTTTTTCCTTAAAAGCAACGGTTTGGGAAAACAATGTTTATTTCCATCTATTTTTTAAAATAATATATAGATATTTTTGTTCGTCCACTAAAAGAGCAGTAATTATGTTGATTAATTACATCGCCAACACACGATAGGTATCCCAAAGCCGTAGATGTTATGAAATCGATACAATTCTTGATCACTAGCATGACCCAACTATACCGGTCGTAGCATTATACCACCAACAATTACCGCGTATTTTGTTAGAGCTTTTTGGCTAGTTATCAAAATTAGCAAACAAATTGTATGGAGGAAATAAGGTAACTCAGTTTGCCCTTTATGTGTTGTGGCCAGGGAGGGGGAGGCAGCCAGGGCAATCGCCCTGGGGCCCGGAAGGTTTTTGGGGTGCCCGGGAAGGCAAAGCAGCATTGACAGCACTCGAAGGAAAAAAGTAAAGCTCTTAAAATGTATTTAAAAAAGTTAATGCAAGTAAATCAAACAATGAGATCTAACATTTCTTTATGTATGTAAATGCTCTAGTAAATCTTATTTTATATGAAATAAAACTGACAATGTGAATTGAAAAATTTTTGTGTGTTATTTTTTTTACTATATTGAGTTTATTTCTTAGGGGGGCCCGTTGGTTGGTTGGTTGGTTGGTTTGGGTGGCGAGTCCCATTGATTCCAAATAGCGCCGGTGCGCCGTTTTGTTACCACAACTCGTGACTAAAACCATTGAAAGGGGGGAATAATGAACGGTACCGAAACCGGGGCAGGCCCTGCACCTATATCCATCCCGTTGAATTTAAATATTTGAGCAGCCCCTCGGGCCTGACATCCTTGAGTTCCGAGAGACTTCCGAAGAAAGGTTTGCCCAGGAACTTCATTCTGGCTTGGCAGTGCGAAGGACACTCGCATAGCAGGTGCTCCACCGTCTCCTCCGTTCCAGGAAGGTTGCAGCTGCGGCACAAGGTATTGTGGTCGAATCCCAGTCGGGCCGCATGTGTACCAATGGCCCAATGCCCTGTAAATACCGCAGTTATGCGGGATATGTCTCTTCTGTCCATCTTTAGGATGGCTGAGGATCGCATCTCATTATGTGAAGGCCACAGACTTCTGGAGACCCTGCAGGTCCGCAACCGTTGCCATCTAGGGGGCCCGGCTCGGCTCTCTGCGGGCCTGGTTGTGGCACTTGCCCCTAGCGAAGAAAAATGTCAGCTAATGGCATGCTACAGCCGCTGTTAGTGAGCGCTGATCACTACTCAATAAATATGCATGTATCAAGAAATTTTTAAATGGAAATAGAGTGCGGATGTAAAAAGTTAAATAAATTTAAAGCGCGATAATGTTATTAATTTTTGGTTTGTTTTCTTTAATTTTTTAAATACTCTTTTATTTTTGTTTAAGTTAATATTGCACCCTAAATCATTAAGTGACACAACTCAGAATTTGTTGAAATCGGTTTTTATCATAAACCGGTACATAGAACATATCTCTAGCAGTTGCAAAAAAAAAAACTTTTCAATCGGTGTCTCTTTTGACTGAATGCTAGCAAATATACTTAGCCTTTTTAACATCATTGCTTGTAAAGAAAAAAAGTTTATTGGCTCCTGAAAATTTTTGAATTTTGAGCTGTGCCAATTTATGATTTAGGGCGCGATATATTGAGGTTAATTTTCTATTGGAAAATAATATGTAAATGAAAAAAAAAACCATTTGTCTACCACGACTGTTACCACGAAAAAATCTGTTTGGTACTCTCAAAAGCAATTTGGTACGTTTTTTGGTACGAGGAAAAATATGTTAGTGGCATCACTGGTGTGCATTGGTTTCTGTTTAAGAGCAAGTGTTTAGCTGGTCGAATGTTGCCATATTAATTGATGCAAATATGGTACATTTTAACCATCGAAATGGCTTTTTAAGTAAACTCCCTTTTTAGTTATTTTGAAAACTGCACAAATATGCATATTTACATGGGCGTCAGACTATTAAAATACTCAGAAAAAAAATTGCATTTAATTCTAATTTCATACTTAAATTTTGGTAGATTATTTTAACACTTTAAGTACCACTTTTAACTACCCTTTTTATAGCTGTTTAACAATGAGTCAAAAATGCCGATTTACGTGGGCGTTAAAAGGTTAAAACCTGGTACCAATAATTTCTACTATCTTATTTAAGTTTTCTTTGAACATTTTAACCCTCTAAATGCCTCTTTAACGACCTTTTTTATAGCTGTTTTAATAATGACTCAAACATGCCCATTTACGTGGGCGTTAGAAGGTTAAAACCTGTCACGATTAAACTCTAAGTGCCACTTAAATTTTCGTATAATATTTTAAGCCTCTGATTGCCTCTTGAACAATCTTTTTTTATAACTGTTTTAATAATGACTGAAACATAACTATTTAAGTGGGCGTTAGAGGGTTAAACCTTTAACCACTAAATTCTACCGTATTATTTAAATATTTGTAGAATATTTTAACCCTTCCTCTTTTAACAACCTTTTTTATAGCTGTTTTAATAATGACTCAAACATGACTATTTAAGTGGGTGTTAGAAGCTTAAAACCTGGCACCATTAATTTCTACCATCTTATTTAAGTTTTCGTAGAACATTTGAACCCTCTGATTGCCTCTTTAACGACCTTTTTTTATAGCTGTTTTAATAATGACTCAAACATGCCTATTTACGTGGGCGTTAGAGGGTTAAATCTGCAACCATTAAATTCTATCGTATTATTTAAATATTCTTAGAATATTTTAACCCTCTAAGTGCCCCTTTAAGGACCTTTGTTTTCAGGATGAGTAGAATGCCTATTTATTATTTATTTACGTGGGCATTAAATAGTTAAAATGTACCACAAAAAAATGTTTCTTTAATTCTACTGTTTGATTTAAATTCCTCTAGAACCCTTTAACCCTGTAAGTGTCTCTTTTAACAACCTTTCGTTATAGCTGTTTTTACAATGAGTCAAAAATGCCTATTTACGTGGGCGTTAAAGGGTTAAAATGTACAACCAAAATATTCTTCATGGAATTCTACTGTAGAACACTGTGTGCATAAATTTCATTCGAAGTCGTTTTGTATAGATATGCTCCTTGCGATAACTTTTCATAATCTTTACATTGCGCATTGTCGTGGTTACGTATACGCCATGTCGCACTTGATTAATTGCCACAATAATTAAAGTAATTTGCAAAGTTTCTGGTGTAAAGCATACAATGTTTTCACATGAAATAATTTAAATACTGATAGCAAGTGTACCAACAGTGGTGTGCATGTAATGCTAAATTTCTCAATTGCATCAAAACTAGTCCATATGTAATGCACATGCGGAGAGTTATACCAAAAGTGATCCGAACGTATAGCACAAAGTTTGAGTTTCTTTTCGCTTTTTGATAGCTTTGTGATGAAAGTGGAATCTGTTGCTAATGCAAATTTGGCCTAAAATTGATTATAAGGTCATATAGTAGAGGGCGGAAATTGATCCGTTGCAATCTTAAATGTAAATAGAATTTTTCATGTGCTTGGCCGAAAATCTAGAAAAGTCTATTTTTTGGAGTAAGTTAGTAGATATATTCCGTGAGCTTGTATGGTACCTATTTTCATGCACAACACTTATAAAGGCCAAAGAAATCGTTACCACAAATATCCCGTTTTTAACTCTTAAATTGCTGCCAATATTCACGATTTTCTCTTCATTCATTCATTCATACGTATATGTATGTATGTGTTGTTTGTACATATGTATGTTCGCGCTATGTTTTTCTATTAAACGTCATCACTTCAAACATGCCTTCTCACTTTCTTTGCCATACAACAAAATTTTATTATGCAAACGCAAAGGCAAAAGCAAAATCAAAAGCAAAACTCACTGATGACGTCATACACGCTCTTGACACCAATGACAGCAAATACAATTTCTCAATTCTCTGCATGCATATTCATGCAAGTATTGCTTTTGCTTTTTGGCTCGCGCTCTTCACGTTTGTTGGTGTGTTTGTGTGCACGTTCATTCATTCACACGCTGGTGCACACAGTTACATATGTATGTGAATGTATGTGTTGTTTTGCAAAAAAAAAAAAACGAGAAAAGACTTGCATTGACAAACAGCGATGGATGGAATGGCTGATTGTTTCATGCAAAATAATGCATTTTTACACGTGCAATTTTTATGAATTACCTGAACGAGGAAACAAATGAAAAAGGAAAAGCAAGAGCGAAAGAGAAATGGAAAAAAGGAAAATGAGAGTACCTACATACATACATACATACATACGTATTATGTGCGAAGAGTGAATGGAGTTGCAGGCCGAAAGCTTGCAGAGTGGGTTGTATCTTCATTAGGCCGTCTCGCCTTATAGGGACGTAAACATAAAGTTCGCCGTATGCCCCGCATATGATGTCACATTTCCGGAACAGTTTATTATTTTTTTTTATTTTGGACGCCGCTAGATGTCGCTAAAACTTATTTTTCTCATAACTTCGGCATATATAGTCCGATCTCTAAATTAAATACACAATGTCTTTGGCTTGAAAGGACACCTTATACTGTGGAATACTCTTAACTCTATGTGTGTCATTGGGGTCTTTACCACCCAGTACTTAGTTTATACCACCGTAATGCAATTTTATATGCCTGCATGTTAAACGTGGTCTAAAATCATTAATCTTTTGCAAAAGAATTAGTTCGATCGCTTCAGTAGAACCCGAAATAAAACACGTTCAACATTCCGTGGAATATATGTTTTTCGCTTCCTTTGGTCCTTTAGGTTCATTTTACAAAGATTTCTTCTGAGGAGACCCCTACTGAAATTTTATGGCGAATAATTTCCTAGAACATTTTAACCCTCTAGCACCGCCAATAAAGGGTTATTTTGACCCCCTTTTTTTTAGCAAATCAGAAAAAATAGCATTTTTTAGTGACCAGAGGGTTAAGATGTTCTAGAAAATTATTTGGCATAAAATTTTACTAGGGGTCTCCTCAGAAAATTTTTCTGTAAATTTAACCAAAAAGACCAAAGGAACCGAAAAACCTATATTCCTCGGAATGTTGAACGTTTTTTATTTCGCGTTCTGCTCAAGCGATCGAAATAATTATTTTGCAAAAGATTAATGATTTTTGACTACGTTTAACATGCAGACATAAAAAAGGTACATTAGGGTAATATAAACTAAGTACTGGGTGGTAGTGACCCCAATGGCGCACATAGGGTTAATAATATTCCATAGTATAAGCCACCCTTTCAAGCCAAGGGCATTGGTGTATTAAACTTAGAGATCGGACTAGAAACACCGAAGATATGAGAAAAATAAATTTTAGCGACATCTAGCGGCGTCCAAAAAAAAAATTAAAAAATGTTCCGGAAATGTTTTCCAAAAAGACATCATATGCGGGGGCGTACGGCGAACTTTATTTTTTGCGATACGGTCTAATGTACATATGTATGTATGCATAAGTGAATTTGTCGACAAGTATTTATGCGTATGTATGTATGTTTGAATGTTTGTTTGTTTGATTATTAGCCAATAGAAAGTGGCTGTTGTTGATTTAATTGAAAATTGAAGATTGATGGATGGCTGGATGGCTGAATACTTACATACATAGATAGATGAATGGCTGCATAAGAGCATGACGAAAGAAGAATATGATCTATTGTTTGCGGAGAAATTGAAGGTTTTTCGTAGAACAAAAATTCAAAGTCTAAAGAATTTACGCTTTTCAAGAGCTATTTTTATCGCATTAAAAACTTGACGAATTTATTGTTGATGCTTGTTATTTTAATTGAATAAATTTTCTTCGTATACAAATTAAATAAATTGAAGGCAAATTGTTCTGTTGTTGACAATATTTGTTGTTTTTCTTTATAACATTTTTTGTTTTTCTTGACAACATTTGTTGCTTTCTCAAATCGAATAAAATGACAATTTAAGTGGTAGCGTCACGTGCTGTGTTGGCGTCGGCGTTTCAGTGCTATGTGGGCCTTAAAAACATACATACACAAAAAAGTACCGCTATTATGCATATATACATACATAATATAATATAATATAATGGCGTTATTATAACTCTGGCGAGTTTTATGGCCGAGCTTCTCTCCCAATTCGAGGTGTGCTCCTTTTTGTTTTTCCTACTAATTGGGTGGTCCTACAGTTTTATGCCGGCTCCGAACGGCGAATGCATTTTTTGTGAGAAGCTTTTTCATGGCAGAAATACTCTCGGAGTGTATGCCGCCCACTGCCAAGAGGTGACCGCTGCTCTTAAAAACCCAATAACTGCATTTTTACTAATTAGAAAAATTGTTTCGGCGTTTTGCTCGGACCGTAGTTTGAACCCGAGACCTCTGGCATAGCAGGCGAGCACTCTACCCACTGCACCACAGCGGCCACATACATACATATGTACATAAAAGCAAACATACCAAAAAGTAGCATAAGCAGTATAAAGAAATAAGGAATACTAAATCACAGGCGTTTTCTGTCAAACCGAAAACATTTTAGAATTTCTTGCTCTTATGAGTTAATATGCTCTGCTAATAGAAAAATGTTTTTTTTTGTTAATATTTTTTATTTTTATTGCTTAGTTTTTATATCCCAGCGGCGAAAATGTTGCTTACAGAATCGATTAAGTCATACACACCACCTCATATACAGATCTGTCATGTCATGATCATGTCGTATACATGGCCGCAAATGTAGAGTGAACGCCTACATGTTACATACAAAGTAATCAGGCTAGTAAAGTGTTCATCCAATGAGCATATCACTAACTAGCATACATTGTAAGCTGTAGGTAGGCAGTTCGAATCCTACTTCGCCAACGTTGTAAGGTGGATGTAGGCGGACTGAATACAACTCCGTTTACATTGTAAGTTGTTGGTAGGCACCTCGAATCTACTTTCGCTTACCTTTTAAGGTGATCGTAGGCGGACTGAATACAATTCCGCTTACATTGTAAGCTGTAGGTAGGCAGATCGAATCTTCCTTAGCTTACCTTGTAACTAGCATACATTGCAAGCTGTAGGTAGGCAGTTCGAATCCTACTTCGCCAACGTTGTACGGTGGATGTAGGCGGACTGAATACAACTCCGTTTATAGGGTAAGTTGTTGGTAGGCACCTCGAATCTACTTTCGCTTACCTTGTAAGGTGAATGTAGGCGGATTGTACACAATTCCGTTTACATTGTAAGCTGTAAGTAGATATTTGGAATTCAAAAACCACCACTACCCCCACTAATCATATGAACATACATATGCACATATGCAATGACTTTCAGATAATACAGAAAAAAAAATTTACACAAAGGGCTTATGACTGCTACGCACATAGGCTTGCCCAGCCAATTTATGCTGGGACTGCTACTGGTATGTATTTAAGGAAGCGTGCATACTTAGGGAAACTTAAGAAAAAATCACATAAAACACCAACAGAAAACACCGAAATCCGCCAATAATCCAATATATCTACATAGGGAGAACGTCCATGAAGAAGTGGTGCATTTTTTTAGCACTCGATCTGTTTTATGCAATTTTAATCAATTTTTATTCTATCAGCGCTTGATTCAGAAACGAATTCGTAACAAAAAAATGTTTTGTTTAAATAATTGTTTAATGTATTTTTGTAATTATTTGTTCAATGTATTTTTGTACAATCCTATTGTTTTGGGAATTTAGGATAGAATGTTCACTTAAGGTATGTTCGTTAATGTAACTAATTGTAATAATACATACATATATTAATGATGTTTTCCTGTTGAAAAATAAACAGACTCCCTGAAGAAGGCACAATAATGTGTCGAAACGCGTAGGAGGCATTAAAAGAAAACCAAAGGTTTTTGTTTTCAATTCATCGACCAAAAACAAGCTCAATAAATATTGAAAGTTCAATGTGATTGTTATTTTGTTTCTATGGAATTTCAGAATTTACTATACATAGCAACACAACAAGAAAGAAATTTTAAGAAAAACAGAAAAATTAACAAAATTCATTTTTGTGAACCCAACTTACTTTTTCATACACATTGTATGTTAGTTGGCATTATTCATAATGTGTAGTATACATCACTGGGGAGAAGTAGTGTGGTAGGCAATGTTCGCCGCTGGGATGTATATTTTCTATTTATTATTTTCATTAGCTGCATTGTTTCAATCTAAAATTTTAAATTAACAATAAGCCGTATTATAAGGTAATTAAACTACATATGTATAAGCCTTTATTATAAGCCTTAAAAAAGGTTTCTCTCAGAGACAGAGAGAAAAAGAGAGCATTCTTTATGAACTGATGATATAAACACGGCTAAATTAGGTCTAATATAAGGAATGCTTCATGCAACTAACATTCCTTAGAGATATCAGGCATTAAATTATAAGCCTTTTGATCATATGTGATAAGCCTCATATACGAAACAAGATACTGAATATGGCACATAGCCGAAGCTGGTTTACAAACAAATCAAACTTGACAAGGGATGACAGAAATTCGTTCCACAATACATTTCATATAAGGCTTAAATTTTTGTGTAGTGCACTTATTTATATATTGTCAAAGGAATTTTTTTGTTTTGCTAATATCTTTTTCATTGCTTATTTATTTTCAATTTTCATTTCTCATATTTATCTAAGTATATATACATATTTCTATGAAACCACAATAATAACACCCACGCACAAAATTTACAGTACATCGTTTGATTGCCTTGTTACATATATTTTCTTACCAAATTTAGCCCATTGAATTGCCCAAAGAATGTTGAAATGTTGATTTTTATGTTAATGACATTAAAACTTTTTTATCATTCACACACACGCAGCGTCAAATTTGCCAATTGCTTTCCCTCAATTTAAGCCTTTAGGCGTTTGTGATGTTCATCTCGGTTTTTTGTTGTTGCTGTTAGATGTTTTTTTTATTTTCTTTGTTTGTTGTTAGGCAAAGTACTCATTTAAAAATCTTCTTCTGTTGAGAACAATAAAAAATTTTGAGAATCCAATGACACAACCAATTATTTTTGAGCCCCCTTTGCTCTTCTGCTTAATAAGTAAAATTTTTTGATATTGAAGGGTGTTTTGTTATCTTTTGTTTTGTTCGTACATATCGAAGTTTCCAAAAATAAGCAACATTGTTTATTCTTTCGCAATTGTAACACTTAACTGTCTAAAAATATTGGCTGCAGAAGGATTGTATAATACTGCATGAGAAAAATAAAAGCATTTATAAATTCGAGCTGATTCTGTTACAACTTTTTAAACACTCTTAATTTCCTCTGCCTTTCATCAATGTGTCATAAATAATTCACGAAAATGTTGTTTATTTGTTATCTAGGTCGTTGAACTTTTCTTCCACTGAACGTAATGCTCAAAAATAATATTGGCTGAAAAAAAAACACTGTAGAAGAAAGAAATTTGAAATTATTTACCACATTTAACTTCAAAAAGTTTTATATTAAATAACTACATATGTACATATATATGTATTTACCACGAAGGAGCCATGAGAGGGCATTGACACATTATTCCTACCTTATTATTTTTATACATTTTTACTTGCTTTATGCATTTGTAGTGTTTCTTTTTACTTCTAGCATTTATTAGTTTTTTATTTGCCTGCTACTTTGTGCAGAGCCGCATCTGCTAAACCACCACTGCGTATACGCAACATTCATAATTGGCTGTGCAGGAAAAATCGTTTCAGCAAAAATTGTCGTATTTAATGCAAACTCTGCTAGAAAACTGATTTTCAAATTTGTTTAATTATAGTGAGTCTGCTATATAAATAAATATTATTGCAATTGTAAAAAAAGAAAATGAATACATTTTTGAGCACTTGAATTTAACACGCTCTTCCTCAAAAACATTAATAATATTTCTTAGGCAGAGCATGACTCTTGAATAAGAATCTTGTGGCCCTGATTAATTTGAAACAAATGGTTTATGTAAAATCCCAGCCAATCAATAGGAATGGACGATATTCCATAAAGAGCTATGAAGCAAACATTTTACGGAGCATTTCCGTCATAAATAGCCTCTATTGATATTTATGGGTAATAAAAACAATTCCAATATGACTCCGGGTTCGATAAGTGCCTCATGACTTCTTTTCAACGAATTTTGGGGTATTTTTAGGCTCATTTTAAAACGTCTTATTGATGTTTTTATTAAAGCAGGAGTCTTCTTCGTCTTATATTTGATGGCTTTGAACAAAAAACCCCCATTTAGTAATAAAAGAAGTAACAAAAGGAGCTCTAAAACACATGTATGCAGATATTATTGATAATTACCGCACATTCGCACTAAAGCCTTCATATCGCACCCTAAATCAAAAAGTGGCACAACTCAAAATTCAAAAATTTTCAGGAGAGCCAAAAAACTTTTTTTCATTACAAGCAATCGTATGGCAAAGGGCCAGGTATAATCGTTATTTTTCGGTCGAAAGAGACAGTTATTCAAAAGTTTTTTTTTGCAATCGCTAGAGATATGTTCCGTATACCCGTTTATGAAAAAAACTCGATTTCGAAAAATTTTGAGTTGTGCCACTTTTTGATTTAGGGTGCGATATCTTCTTTAAAAGTCTCTGCAAACCTTCTTAAGTGTTTTTTTTTTTTTTTGCTGACGTATGTGTACGTAATTACACTCGAAAGAGCGCAAATTGGGTACTACTTTTGGATCATTGTTTACTGCTGCAGTTAGCTGGTATGTATCTATGTAAAAAGTTATATATATATATACATATGTATGTACACTCAGGGAAAAAATATTATAAAACATTAGCTTTACATTGCTTAACAATACTTTTCCCCTCTTTTCTTCACTTTCCAATTGAATTGAGAACAATAAATGGAATACATATGTATGTTGTTCCGGAAAGGAGGATATGTATCTTGGAAAATAAAGCAGAAGTGACGGTGCGTGCGAATATTGCTTTCGGGTTTTTGCTTGGCTGAGCGTTTGATGCGTTTGACACGTGTCTGAAAATATTTAGTAATGCGGCCTTTACACGGGTCGATTTCCTAGTCGATTTTTGTCGTTCAACCAAAATCGACCCGTGTAAGTAGCTCAAAGTAGACTTGCGTTCAACTTTTGCCTAGTCGATTTCCCAGTCGGCAAAAAACGACCCATGTAAATGCCGCATAAGGGACAACAAATGTGATAAATATATACCAGAGCTTTAAAATATTCAAATCAGTTGTCATTCAAAATCAATGAATTTCTTTGTTAATGATTCAATTCGTTTTTTCTTGTTTCGGAATGCGGTATTGAAAATTTTAACTCACCAATCACCCAAATGAGATATATGTACATTCAGCAATAAATATTTTCATTACATTCAATCATTGAATGTTGATGTCAAAATTTTTTTAACACTGAATGCTCATTCAGACGACTCAAATCATTGAGTGTCTGCATTAGACATTCAGGGCCAATCATTCAGTACAAATTGTTTGAAACAACCCGTGTTGCTACAGTAACGAGCAGTTGTTTATTGAATGAAAAAAACTGATTAAATTCACTTAAATTTTACACTCATCTTCGGATTGGGAATGATTCTGCTGCATTCATATTCTCTTCTGAACGCTTTGCCCGCATTCAAAAGCACACTCAAAGATTTTTTGAATCAAAATGTACAATCCTTTTGAAAATAGATTTCAATATTTACAATCATGCACACACTTTTTTGAAAAGAATTATGGATGACTGAAATCAAACATTGACTGAATCAGTTTACAGCTCGAGTAAATGCAAACATACGAATATTTATTCACGAAGAGAAGAGCATCTCACTATTGCACAAGTAAAGACAGATTTATGTGCTTTATTCAAATTCCAAATTGAACTGTTATACTGTTGGACCGTTAAACTCTTATGATGTTGTACCTTTTACTGTTACACTTGTATACCATTCTACTTTTAATAATAACTAGAGTGCTGCCTACTGTCGAAACTCGACAGTCTTTCTAGATGTTTTCTTATGACTAAAGTGCAACTATAGTTTTTGTATAATTGTTTGTTGTTGTCACTGTTATCTACCATTTTCTTCTTGTTCCTGTTGATGCTGCTCCTTTTGTTGCTACCGTCGCTGCTACTATTTTGTTGTTGTTGTGGTGTTATTGTCGTTACTCGTCTTCCAAATTCTCCTACCTACTTCTTTCTTTCTATTTCTGCTCTTTTCTTTACTCAATTTATTTCCTAATTATTCTTTCTTATCCTTTTTAGTCCTTGACTTTGTGTTTTTGTTGTAGTGCTTTTGTTACCTTTTTACGTTCCTACTTCTTTGAAACTACACACCACTTCCAGCCAAACATGTTCACAATTGCATGATAAGTTTGGTGAAAACGCACAAAGTCAGGTATGCTTGCGCATTGATATAGCTCTCTTGTGTGCAAAAGCATGCAACAACAACCACACGGAAATTTTCCAACGACGATTGTGGACGCATTTTCCAACCAATTTTCATGAAAATTGGCGCAGTTCTATTTGGGAGCAATACCTTTCTAATGGTGTGCTTAGTTTTAAAATCGGTTCAGTAGTTTCGACGGAGAAGATGGAACAAAATTTATGTTAGCGTATTAATAATATAGATAATAATACAATGGCGCTGTTATAACTCTGATGAGTTTTATGGCCGAGATTCTCTCCCAATTCGAGGTGTGCTCCTTTTTGTTTTTCCTACTAATTGGGTGGACCTACAGTTTTATGCCGGCTCCGAACGGCGAATGCATTTTTTGTGAGAAGCTTTTTCATGGCAGAAATACACTCGGAGGGTATGCCGCCCACTGCCGAGAGGTGACCGCTGCTCTTAAAAAACCCAATAATTGGATTTTTACTAATTAGAAAAATTGTTTGGTGGTTGCTCGGACCGTGGTTTGAACCCGAGACCACTGGCATAGCAAGCGAGCACTCTACCCACTACACCGCAGCGGCCACTTCCACCACTCTACTATTATACTGTTATACTCTAATACGGTTATACTATAATACGTGTATACTGTGATATTCTTATACTTTTATATTGTTATACTGTTATAATGTTATATTGTTATATTTTTATACTCTTATACTTTTATATTGTTATACTGTTATGCTGTTATACTCTTATACTGTTATACTCTTATACTGTTATACTCTTATGCCATTCTAGTATAATACTGTTATACCCTAATGCCATTCTAGTATAATACTGTTATACCCTAATACTGTTACACTTTTATCTTGTTATACTGTTATACTATAATACTTTTATACTGTGACATTATTATACTGTTATATTTTTATGCTGTTATAATGTTATGTTGTTATTTTTTTATACTGTTATACTTTTATATTGTAATACTATTATACTGTTATACTATAATACTTTTATACTATGATATTATTACAGTGTTATACTGTTATAATGTTATATTGTTATATTTTTATATTTCTATACTGTTACACTTTTATCTTGTTATACTATTATACTATAATACTTTTATACTGTTGTAATATTATATTGTTATACTATTATGCTGCTATACTGTTATATTTTTATACTGCATACTGTTATACTATTATACAGTTTTGCTCTTTTAATATTATTCTATTGTACTATTATATTGTTATACAAAGTCTTCGGCCACGTGCCGCACAATTGCTGATTGATTGTACGCTGCGCTCCCGTTTTATTATTTCAACAAGTTCATTTGCATTGAAAGCTACGGTTAAGTATTTATTTTTATATTTATGTGTACATAAACATGGTTATTTTTATAATTTTAAATAGCACACAATTCCATTAAAGTAAGCTTTGGCATTATAATTTTTTCTATTTTTTTTTTTTAACGCCGAGTGGGTTTTATAATAGAGCGATGTGCGTGTGTTTTAGCTTTTTTGCAAAAGTGTGTAGGCTGAAATAAAAAATAATAATAATAAACGAAGAAAGACAGTTAACAATGCAATCAGTTTTGCAGGAATTTTTTTTATTTTTAAATACGTTCTATTTTTAAAAACATTTATACAATTTTTGCTTACATATGTATGTATATATGTACATGTAAACCTGCACATGTCCTACGCGTGTTTCGTATACGCAGCGGCATGCCAATTTGATTAGTCTAGCGTGGCACGTGTAAAATAAAAAAGTACAAAAACAGTATTTTATTTTGTTTAAATAAGCAAAAAAAAAACGTCTGTAAATAAATGTGTGTGCACAGTGCAAATGTCAGTTAAGAACGTATACATACACATAAATAAATAAATTTCCAAGTATTGTGTTTGCAAAAGGCTTTTACTTTATTTGCCTTAAAACCCGTTTATTATAATTCTGTCATGCTTTCATATGCCATGTTCGGCTTCGCTTGGTTAATTCTGGGGCACTTAACGGTTGAAAGCAGCACAAGAGCGTTGAATTATTAAATCTTTTTTTATTGTTTTAATGCACGGTGGGCAAGAAGCGGCGATAGGTTGCATGAAAATGTCGACAAAAAAGGTAAGTGGGGTTGTGTTATGTGATGTTTATAGATGAAACATCAAACTTTCAAAAAAAAAAAAAACAAAAAATGGGGATATCCTTGAAAAAGGAGCAGCTCGGATTTTAATTTCAACGGATATTTCATCTATAAACATCACATAACACAACCCCACTTTCCTTTTTTGTCGACATTTTCATGCAACCTATCGTCGCTTCCTGCCCACCGTGAATAGTTATCATGGCATGAAAACAAGTATGCCATTTCTAGCAAACTGAGGGACTTTGATTTTTTCACTTTAATTTTTTGTTTATTTTTAATTTACGCTCACTGTGTAACAATGTGAAAATGCCAACTTAATGTGAGCACAAAACAGATTATTGGGCAGAAATTTGCTTTACTTTTAATAAGTTAAATATTCTACATTATTAACCCTAATGTAATTTTATTATTACGACCTGGATATTGCATTTAGTTCCGATTTTATTTTAATCCTTTTTACCAATTTTTTTAAGAAAATATTAAGGATATAATAAAAGAAACTCTTGACTAGAGAATGCAGAAGCACTTCCAGGGCTTCCTATATGCAACTCTATCTTTTATTCTGTGTTGAAATTATTCAGCCCTCAAAAATGCTGCTGCACTGTGTAGTTAATAAAAAGCATACACACACACACACACACACACTTCAGCACAAATATGTACATACCCAATAAACACAAAAGCGAGGATGGTATCGTGGCAAACTCGAGATGAATTCGGGGAGGTGAATGTTATTTTTCGGATTCGTATCGAGTTCGAGATGGACTCGCGAAAAATCAATTATCGCAATAGCATTTATTAATTTTGTTGGATCTTGCTTTACACGAAGAAATTCCCTGTTGGGCTTTAATTTACTCTTTAAAACTCCACTCGAGAAATTTAAAAGTTCGGATGATATCGTGGGGAATTCGAGGCGGATTCGCAGAAGAAAATTTTCTAGAATGTATTCGCCAATGATCCCAAATCTCGAATTGCCAACGATCCGAGAACTCCGAGAAAAATGCGCGAATCGCTAATGAGAGGTGACTCAACTGGGAATTCGGATTCGCCGATCTATCGTCGCAAACTATCGCCGCGATAATATAATCAGAGAAGCGAACTCGTCTCGAATTCGAGGCAAATCCGTTGTGTTTATTGGGTACCAACAAATTTTGTTTCCAAATGGCAGTCACTTTAAAATCGACAATATAACGATAAGCACGAAACTTGCAAATGCTCTAAATAAAATAAAAAACAACAGAAAATATGCAGCCATATTATTTACACAGAAATATTTGATGTTGCGTATACGCAGTGTTGACCCCAACTTGTGGACTGTTGTGCCGCATCTACATAATAGTGGTAAATAAAAATGTATGTATATAAACATAAATGGAAATATGCTAAAGGACTATAAATGCTCTGCAAATAAATATACATAAATGAAAATGTTTGTGTTTATGTGTATGTATGTACTAAATAAACGTAAATATGTATGTAAATATTTATGCACAAAACAAAGAGCAGGACGTGATGGAGGAACGCATTTAAATATTGCACATTTCTGTTTATTATTTAAATAGTAAAAATAGCGCAACCGATAAGTTGCATGGCTTTAAAAATATGTCAATGCCCTTTTTGTGCTGCGTTTCAGTTGGTTTATTTGAATTGTATGCGAATCTTATGGCAAAATGTGGCAAATAAAGAGGGCAAATTAAATTATTTTGATATAGTTTATGCGCATTTTACTTTTTTGGTAATCAAGCGCCAACAAGGGAAAAAAAAATAATTGCAATGAGTTAGTGTAGCGTTTTTGAGTACTAACTATCGACTCTGCATAGAATATTTTAGCTACTACTTATCCCTACATTCATTTCCGACCATCATTTTGGGTTCTATTGCATGTGGTTATGTGGTTTGAATTTGAATTCTGGTGATTGAGAATGGGCTCTACTATAAGCAGCAAAGCGCTAAATTTTGCATAAATAAACAACTTATTTAATAAACGTGAAGCACTTTCCAAAAACAAGAAATAATAATAAAAGGGAGCTTCTCCTCATTTTTAGTTTAAGTAAAACTCTGAGCTAAAGGTTTTTTTTTGTTCAGAACCACCCAAACAGACAAACGAATAAATAAACAATTAAACAATTTTATGACTTTTTCCAAGGCAAAATTTGCAACTCCAAACTCGAAAACATGAATGTAAATATTTTGTTGTCAACAAAGCAGCAAAAATAAACAAACAAATGTATGTAGATACGAATAAAACGGAAGAATAACTGGCACGCAACCAAAAAAGTTTTGTGCAACAACAAGCAGCCGAAAACCCGGAACACCAGCAGCGCCAGTTCAGTAACAAAAACAAAAAGAAGACAAGAAAAATAATGCAACAAGCAATTGCCAGAACAAAAAAAGCAAAACTAAGTAGACAAAAATTATAAAGACTCATATTTTCTGGATATTGAGATAGAAGCAAGAAGCGATTGAGAGTGGAAGAGTGCTGCTAGTTTGGGGATTAGTTATAGTGAGGCATAGTGCTGAAATGTGCAGTGACAAAAGTAAGTCATTTGTATATGAGTATGCGTATATTTTTTGGCATTTTGCATGGTAAAGTTGGGCGGATAAGTTATGATGAGTAGCTTTCGAAAGTGACCAAAATTTTTTATGTGCAGACACTAAAACAAGAAAAAACTCAATAGAAAAATAATAATCGAAAGAATGGTAGAAAAATAGAGGTAAAATCACTTATTGACGTAGGCAGCAATCTTATGGGCCCGTCAGAATGAATACTTTTCCAGCAATCCAGCACCGTTTAACTGACACATACTTCAATTTCATATATTTGTTACGGCATAGTTGAAGTACTGAATGTGTCGATCGTCATTTAAATACATGTAATTCCACTCTGCTGTCAGTTAAACGGATTGCTGGATTGACGGAAAAGTATTCATTCTGACGCCCCTATTAGCCATTTGACTTTTATTGAATTTAAGACATTTCATTGAAATCATGCTACCAGAGTAAACAGCAGCAAATGTTTTTTTGGGCCGAAATCTGAAGTTTGTGAAAATAAATTTATT
Organism: Urophora cardui; assembly: GCA_960531455.1. Classification (NCBI taxonomy): domain Eukaryota; kingdom Metazoa; phylum Arthropoda; class Insecta; order Diptera; family Tephritidae; genus Urophora; species Urophora cardui. The sequence goes on along the minus strand of OY482670.1, from coordinate 118,305,082 downwards.
TATTTTCAAAAAAGCAATTGCTGTGTGATTTGTGCAAAATAAATAAGTAAATAAATAAATAAATAAGCGTAATTTGTGAAAAAAGTTTGAAAAATGAGCTGCCTCTTCAAAGAATTTGGACATAGAACGTGTGAGGAAAAGGAAAATTCAATAGCCGTCAAAAAGTTTGAAGTGAAATTACCTTCTGAATTTGTATACCATGATCGAAAGTGTTTTGAGTATGCAAATGTGATTACACTAAGGAAATTAATATTGATACCGTGAGATCAGGCATCACATATTAATGGAAGATCACCCAGTTCAAAATTTCATTTAAAAATACCTCAATCATGTTATATGAGTAATAATATTGTACAATAGTTTTCCTACGAAAATAAACAAATCCAACATATTTGAACTTTTTATTTAGCATAGAGGAAGCACCGTATTTTCTTGACATTGGACATCGCACATAGGTAGATTTTCAAGATTTATGCGGCCAAAAATATTTTATTACGTGATATTAATAAAAGCCGAGCATTTGCTTTTGCTTAAAATTTGAGACCTTTTACTCAAATTTTGAAATTTGGTTCATACAAATTAATGTCAAATTTATAAAATCTTGAGTAAAAGCATTTTCTTGGTTTTTATTAATATCTCCCATTGTCTACATCTATTCCAAATTGCTTGTTTAATGCAAAATTTTAATAATTTGTGTTAAAAGTCGATTTTATTGAAAAGTATATACAGTGACTCAAAAAAAAATCATACGCCAGAGTTTTTAAATTTATTTCAAAGAGTTCTGTCGAAAATATTACTTTCTTATTTTCGTTTAAAACTATAGACAATTTTTCAATAAAAATCGTTTTAAGCAGGATTTCTAAGCTTATGGAAGAAATCCGAAAAATCGTAGAAATTTCTAAAAGTGGATTAAAAATTTCAAAACGCGGAAAGAATTTATAGAAGATTTTTAGGAGATTTCCAAGTGTACTGTTATGTAGCCAACCAATTTTAGTGTAAAAAATTAAATTCTCAATGCTGTGGAAAATTCCGTCGATTTTATATACGTGAGACTGTTCCAATTAAAATTTCCGAAAAGCCAATGAAAATTTTCAAAAAGTTGAATGTTGCATATAATTATATTAAAATTGAATGAGCTGCAAAATTGCATACTCAAAAATCTTCTAAAAAAAGGAAGCTTTAGAATTCTTAGCCCCTTTTTATGATAAGTATTTCCTTGAGTTTGAAAAATTGGAAATACTAAAAATACTGCCTAAAAAGTTAACAATAATCGCTGATAAATATCTTGGTTACTTCCGAGCACTACCTACATTAACCAAGATATGCGTTAGAAATATAAACATTAAAATCAAATATAAAACACAAAAAAGAAAATCTATTGTAGGTACATATGAAAAACCCTGTATCTAGTAGTGAAGTGCGGCTTTGTGCGCCGTAATTTTTTGCCGGAAAAATACTAATTGTACTAGATATCATGTCCGAGGGTTAATTTGACTGAGTCTGACAGAGCAATATAACAAAATCAATTTTGAACACAAAAAAGACTGACATTTTTTTTAAATATCCCAACTTTAAAAGCTTAAAACTAAAAACTTAGAATTATTGGAAATCAAGGATATTATTGAAAAGTGTTAATAATTACTTGAAGATTTAGGATCCATAACGGTTACTTAAATTAAATGCTTTAAATAATAAATATTCACGTTGAAACTAGCACTTAAAAATATGTAAAAAAAAAATTAAAATATTAACTTTAGATATGCTAAGTTTCGACCATCTGGGAGCAAGTGCAGAGTATGGGGTCGGGAAAAAAGCGATGGATTATTGTTCCCCAGTCTATTTCCAATATGTGGGTATGTTTTTTTCTGTAGTTGTAACAACTACACAAAATTCAATTTTGGCCGCATAAAACATGAAAATCTACCTATGTGCGTCGTTCTGATCACATTTGTTGAACAAATCTTTCAGTACATCTGAGCCCGTTTTACTTGTAGTTATTCAGAGGAACGATTAATTTGAACACTTGTATTTAAACTTCTATATTCTCGTCATGCATGTGTGTATGTATGTAATACATACTATGTACGTAAGAAATTTTTTTGCCATACATAAATACTTCAATATAAATTAATATAGAACATGTTCAAATAAAATTACATACATATATGTATGTCTACTTATGTACTTGCCATCGCACATAGGTGTATTTTATCAATCTGGGCGGCCAAAACCTCATTTCCTAAAACTGGCCCGATTTCCAAAAAATACAATTTTTTAGTAGGCCAGGGCCCTAACGCATCATTTTCAATAAAAGTTTATTCTCAAAACTCAAACAAAAAGTTTTTACAGTCAATGAAAGTTTGGTCATTCGTGTATTTCTCGCGGCATTTTATAACGTTCTTAAAGTTTCAACATTTCCAATTAATATTTTTACGGTTTTAAGTGAAGATTTTTAGAATACTGTTATGGATTCTTATAAAACAGGTAATCGAGTACAAAATTCATGTTTATTGAGATTTGGTTAGTTGTTAGCGTCTTCTTAATTACATTTTTAAAAAACGATGTATTAAAAAAAAATTTCCCAATTTTTTGTTTTCAAAAGGGGTTTTGTTTAGGTGCCCGGCATTGCCCGGCACTGACTCTTTTTTTTTCTAGATAGTCTGTTCCCTGTTATTTTGAGTTCAAGAAAGATCGGTCCCGGGTTTTTCCGGTTTTAAGAAAAACAGGCGATTTTTCACGTTGGGAAAAATGACCCCACCACACACAAAAAAATTAGTTGTTTGTGGATTCGAGAACACCCATCTAGCAACATATACATCGGCATGATCCGAATCCAAAGTCTGCTTGTCCAATATACCCCCAAAACTTCGATAAAATTTCGAAAAGCTAAAAAAAGCCCCAAATGGCACATTTCATCGACCTAACCTACTAACATGTATTTCGACGTTCTGAATCCAAATCTGAGGTCGGTTTGGTCTCACTACATCACTTTTTAAAAATGTAAAGCCACATTTTTTTTATGTTAAATTGAATTGAAATCACCATGGGTAACATAATTAACAATTTAAAGCCAAAAAAGAGTTTTGGCCGCCCAGATTGATTAAATACCCCAATGTGCATCGTTAGCATCATCAATGTGACTACTTCTCATTTATTAGTGAGTCTATTATTGTTTGAAACAAAAACCAAAAAAAAAATCATATTAACTATTACCAAACACATGTCAAAACATATTATATTTCGTATGAGGGCGCAACCTTCAAGACAGCGTCCATTCCCAAAAGAGCGGAAGATAGATATACTACGTTTGCAGAAAAATCACGACATCCCCACTACTAAATTCAACAAAAGAAAAAACTTTTACAGAATTTTACTCCATGCTCGGTAATTTACACATACACACACACGGAAAAATATCCCAGCATACTAAAAGGCTTGATAATGATATTATAACAAGCTTACAAATATAATCGTTAAGCTTGAGAAATACTTGAGTAAACTATTAAAAAAGACTATCCGAACAATTGTAGAAAAATCAAAACCGCACCCGTTTTATAAGCTTACAAATCGTCGCACAATGGGTGATTGCGGCCAAAAATAAATTCAAAATTAAAGTATGAGTAAAACCATTTTTTTAAACAGAGATCGACAGATACATCAAATTGTAATAAAAAAGCTTATATAAAAATTTTTGAGTATCTTTTCGTTTAGCCGTACAGGGTGCCCAAAGTTGAGCAAAAAATAGGTCCTTTTATTTCTCAATGAACACACCTCATACAAAACGCTCTTTCTCATTTAACTGTTAACCTACATACACGAATGATACATCGTTACATAGATAATGATTTTCTCTTTCAGAAAAAATAACTTAGTTGTAAATAGCGCTCACTGTTGAATTTATATGAATTTTCAAATATTCACAAAAAATGTCGATGATAAAAAAATTTTCCTCGACTTTGAATAAAAAAATAAAAAAAAAAAAAAATATTACCTCCTCAATTTTTTTTTATGCTTTGAAATAATATATTCTTAATCAAACTGCATTTTCACTTTAAAAATCCACTTGCTCCATTTGCATTTATAATTTTTTTCCCATCTGCCTAAAACTGTGTTTTTGTAAATGCATTAATTATGTTACTTTTGACATTATGAAAAACGTGTATATTTAGGCGACTAATCGAATATTTCTCTATCGTCTTTCAGCAAATGGTCCATACTTTAAAATTATGAGGTAATTTTTTTTATCAGCGTTAATTGTTATCTTTGGCAGCTTTTTTATTTTAGAATATAAAAAAAAATTGTTAAAATTGTAAAATTTTAAAATGAAATTAAAAAAAAAAACAAAAAATATTACCTCCTCAATTTTTTAATATTTGATGCTCCTGAATGTCTTTTAAAAACTGGCGAAAAAATTGTAAAAATTCGTTTGCTCCATTTTGTTTTATGAACATTTTTATGGAAGGTGTTTTTTGAGTTTTGGTACATTTTTCCCATACAAAATGCCCAGAAGTATGCTTCAAAAAGTTTAAATTTTTTTGTATGGGGAATATTTGTCAAAATGGTGAAACTTAAATATCGATATTTCCAATTCTAATTAAGATATTCGAAGAAACTAAACGCTGTTTTCAAGGGTAATGATTGTGCTTTCAACTGGTTAAATCGAATTTGAGTGGAAAGTAATTATATAAAAGATATTAAGCAGGGAATAGAGCCAAAAAACGTGTTTTTTTCCTATTTGGGCATGAATATCTCAGAAACTAGAAACAATTTGGAAAATCTGACTCCAGACTCAGGTTTATCACACTGAAATCCTTTAGAAAAGTGTAATTTCATTTCCGGTATAAAATTTTTTTGAAATGCGATTTTTTTGTATGAAAGTTTTATGATAAATGCTTATAACATACTTAAAAGTGCATATATTTTTAATTTAAAAACGGTGAAGTGCTTTACCCTTTTTCCAAAATGATTACCGCATTTGATTTATATTTCAAAAATGTATACACTAATCAAAATGGAGCATTTTAGCTATAATAGTTAGGAAAATGCTGAAATTTCAAAAATACCGTTATATGGGAGGTGGGCGTATTTGTGGGTGGATTTTGTTCAAATTTTCACAGTTTACTAACTTCAACCAAAAAAGCTTAAGTTACGAGTTTCAAGATTCTAGCTTAATTATTACTATTTTTGGCCGCGTTTGTATGGAGGTGCCCCCACTGTGCGTCGTACCATACGAAACTAGCACATATAAAATTTCTGGCGAAAGCTATCAATTAGAAAATTCTGTACGAAAAGTAGCACATTTGACTTTTGGCCGATGAAAAGTAGCAGTAATTATATATTACATTAAAATTGTTGTTGTTTAGACGATCTTGTTACTTTTCGTTAGCCAAAAGTCGAATTTGTTACTTTTCGTCAGCCACAAAAAATCGTATAATAGTTTTCGTATGGTACGACAAAATGTAATTTTAGAAAAATATTACTTGTGAAAGCTTGTTATAAGCTTATAAATAGAGTTGTATGTATAAATAGTAAAAAAAAAAAAAAAATTTATTTCCATTTCTGTTTTCATCTTCTTTCCTTCTTCACCTTTACTGTAGTGCTCCTATTTTTTATTCTCCTCCTATTTCGAAACATGACATCAACCTGAAATTCAATCCAATGGTTTCATACAATATATTGAATTTTAGTGATGCTTTTATACTCTATACCTTTTCCGAAAAAAGAATCTATGAATTATACGAATCATTGTAAAAACAAAATTAAAAACTTTTTTACAACAAGCTTAAAAATGTTATTATTAATAGTTTTTTAAGCTTTCATTCCAGTGTAAATTAAGCTTATTACAATATCCTTTCTAAGCTTTCCCCATAAACATTTTTCTTTATTCTCAATTTGGAATGCATTTGAGAACCAACCTTATTCTCAAACCTCAAACGTTTGTTATCAAATGCACCTCAAATTTCCCTTGATAGCGTTCTCAAACAAAAAAGCACATTTTTCTCAAACGTTGGTGAAATTTTCTAGAAAATCTTTATTAGCAAATTGAGAATTAAGGTTTTCTCAAACGTTTGAGGTTTTTTGGTCTGATGGTTTTTGGGTTATATCATAAGGAGTATTGAGAAAGACTTATATAAAGTAAGTATTTCTCAATTATTATTGAAAACAGTTTGTAAGCTTTATTTAAGCATATGTACTAGAAAAAATATTAGCTCAAACATATACATACATAGTATGTGAACATGCAAAAAGTTTATACCAAATTCTTCATTAATAATCTGAGAATTGCAGAAATATGCAAAGTCGACCGAAAAGGAACGAAAGAACGAGAAAAACACATAGAATTGTGTTAAGTTCGTTATTGCATAGAAAACAAAGTCTGTCTTAATCGTATAATGCTCACCCAATTCACTGCTTTTGAATTTATGAGGATCTAACTACAGTTGAACTAGTGCCTTTTTGACACATTTTCGATATTTCGGAACTAGAAAATTTGCTGGCTAGTTATTGATTTCTCTCATATGTATATCGACGGCTGAGAATAAGATCGCCCTATTTCAAAAATTGTTTCAAAAACGCCCTATTCCAAAAATTGTTTGAATAACGTCCTATTTCAGATTTTGCTTCAAGAACGCGCTATTTGAAAAATTGTTTCAATAACGTCCTATTTCAGACAATTATTCAAAAACGCCCTATTTCAGAGAAATATATATGGAATTTTCTCTGAAGTAGGGCGTTTTTGAAGCAAAATCTGAAATAGGACGTTATTGAAACAATTTTTCAAATAGGGCGTTCTTGAAACAAAATCTGAAATAGGACTTTATTGAAACAATTTTTCAAATAGGGCGTTTTTGGAACAATTTTTGAAATAGGGCGATCTTATTCTCAGCCGTCGATATATGTACATACGTATATTATTAAATGCGTATGTACTTAGTAAGTGTCCAATGTTCGCTTCAGGTCAATTCACTCACTTTAATGTTTATGCTGTGACATTGTGGCTTGTGACCGTAACCTCCATATTTTTGTGTGAATTTTGTGATTCAATGTGCATGAAATTGTTAATGTATTTACTATATTCGCATGCACATACAGACATATCTATGAACATGCATATATACATACATCCATAATAATAATAATAATAATAATAATAATAATAATAATAATAATAATAATAATAATAATAATAATAATAATAATAATAATAATAATAATAATAATAATAATAATAATAATAATAATAATAATAATAATAATAATAATAATAATAATAATAATAATAATAATAATAATAATAATAATAATAATAATAATAATAATAATAATAATAATAATAATAATAATAATAATAATAATAATAATAATAATAATAATAATACAATGGCGCTATTATAACTCTGACGAGATTAATGGCCGAGCTTCTCTCCCAATTCGAGGTGTGCTCCTTTTTGTTTTTCCTACTAATTGGGTGGACCTACACTTTTATGCCGGCTCCGAACGGCGAATGCATTTTTTGTGAGAAGCTTTTTCATGGCATAAATACTCCCGGAGGGTATGCCGACCACTGCCGGGAGGTGACCGCTGCTCTTAAAAAACCCAATAATTGGATTTTTACTAATTAGAAAATTTTTTTTTGTTTTTGTCCGGACTGGGGTTTGAACCCGAGACCTCTGGTATGGCAGGCGAGCACTCTACCCACTGCACCACAGCGGCCACTACATCCATACAAATACATTTATATTTGCGTTAATGCTTCTTTGTCGCACATAAACGCTTTCTTGTTTGTTTATTTATTTACTTTGGTAAAAGTAATAAACTTTAATCTCGAACACTCATAAGTGAGATTTACGACTTAGACGTTGTTAACTTTTATGCGTGTATGTGCATGTTATTGTACATTCATGTGTGCTTATTATGTATGGATGTACATATCGCACGTTTTATGCAATAGGGATTTATCTCAAAATTTTTGATTTATGGGTTTTTGCCATATATTTCAATAACTGGGTCGTGCCTTTCAGTCTAGTCTTATAAAATACTCAAAAAGATAAAAATGGCGGAAATAAAAGTGATTTTGTAGTTAGCCGTAGAAGGAAACTATTTGAAATTATAAAAGTTTGTTTGCGTTTTCCCAAAAAAATTTTTTTTTTGAGTTGAATCCCTATTGCTGCTCAACGCTCTCGTATTGACCCTGAAGGAACGATGGGGACAATTGTCTTAAAATTATAGCCCAAGGTAGAGTTGCATTGTAAATAGACCAAAGAGAGTTCAAAAAATTAATGCAATGTATTGCTAAGCAGGTCAATTGCCTCGAAAATAGTCCAAATGTAATGTGGGGTAGGTCAATTGGACTTAAATTGGTCCGAATGTAATGCACATTCTGCATTGTTTGTTATACGCAATTTGTATTTTGAAATATTTTTAACCATGGTAACTGTTCTTACTGAAAATTGTTGATTATTAAAAATAAATTTTCCCATTGTTGGGGTAAGTGGAAAAAAATTCAACAACTATTTACAGCGAACCTTCGCTGTAAATAGTTGTTGAATTTTTTTCCACTTACCCCAACAATAAAAAAAAAAAATTGAATTAAAATAAAAATTTCGTGCTAAGCACTAAAAACTCTTTCAAATTTTCCCATTATTTCTGAGGAATTTGCAGGATATTGAAAATTATTTAGTTATTACAATATTTTAACCGTTGGAAAAAGGTATTGTGAAATCAATGTAGCTACATATATTTTAAAACACATTTTCTATTGAAACTAACACCTTTATTCTTATAGCGGCGGTTGACCGAGTCTAATCATTAAAGGACATCGCGGAAAATATGCGTCACAAAAATAATAACAATATATGCATGTGCATATGTATAATTTATTATTTACTTTCTGCATCATGTATTTATTTACTTCCTTGCAATATGAATTTCTCCAATTAACTTTTAGATATAATGTTCAATTGTTTAATAAAATAAAATAAATTAAATAAATAAATAGAAAAATTAGAGATGGGAAATGGTTCCAATCTATATAGCATAAGTATACTCCGATTGTAATGAGAAAAGGTCTAGACCAATGTATATAGAAAAAGTATATTCCGACTGTAATGCACAAATGTCCAATCGACCTAAAGCTGGTCCGAATGTAATGCAGATAGGGACAATTGACTTCGACCTAGGACATGCAATGTTAATTGTAAATAGAATTTTACATGGGATTGGACCAAATTTCGAACCAGTTACAATCACTTACAGTCTAGTTTAAGAAGTATACTAAGTCTACTCCGACATCCTACAGGGGAAAGTACAAAACTCAATACATCTACAAATTTTGATATGCACTGAAAATTTTTTTGCTCATTTAATGTTTTTATGAATTCCGTTAAAATATTATTTTAGAATTTATTTTCAAATGGTAGTATCAAATACATAAAATTTTTTTTTTTTTTTATATGAAAATTTTTTGAATACAAATTTTTTACAGTGCTTTCATTTTTTGAATTTTTTTTTTTTCATTACACATTTGTTATTGTAAATTTCGATTTCTTACGGCAGTGCTCGAGCTCCTATACAAAGTGCCTTTGCTCTGCACATTCAATATGAATCATAGGCACATACATATACAATTTTTTTATATCTCAGTGCTTATGGCAGTGCAAAGAAAATTTTATTTTCATATTTGAAGTGAAAATATGTATCTGTGCCTATGATTCGGTACAAAACAAATACAATTGTGCTTTGAGTGCCTATGAGGTGAGCAGCCCTACCCTATTGAATAAAACATGCGATATGTTGGTGAAAATTAAAGTGAGTCACTGTATGTATGTATATTGTTATAAATTTCGCTTTTGGCTTACGAACAAAATCTACTTGACTCGTTCTTTAAGTTTCGTTTAAGTACATAAAAAGGAAAGATTCTGAACTTCTTCTTTCGCTTTGATTTCTATGAAACAGTTAATACTGAGTTTCCTAAAAAATAAACACAAAAACTAAGTTGAAACTAAGTAAAATAGAAGAATGGAATATTTGTTTTTTTTTTTTTTTTTTGCTTTTTGTGGTCTCTCAGGCTCTTTATACAAAGACTTTGTCTGAGAAGACCCCTAGTGAAATTTTATGGCGAATAATTTTCTTAAACATTCTAACCCTCTATCGACCTTCAAATTACTATTTTTTCAGAATATATAAAAGTCAAAACTATCTCTCTCCGATAGGGTGTTAGAGGGTTAAAGTATTACGGTGCTAATTTAATAGAATTCAATATGCTTACATATGTATTTCAATAAATTGATACGTTTATAACTCACTGCCTTTTCAAATCTTTATATATATTACGCTAAGCGATTTTTTGTAAGCACCATAACTTTTACACCGTTATACCGATTTTCGAAAATGTGGTGTCAGATGAAAGGGCTTGACCTGTAGAAGGTTTAATTTTTTTGAAAAGGGTGGCCAGATGTTTGAAAATTTAATTTTACTTTATAGTTTGTTTGATTTTAAAATTTTTGGCACCATGTGAAAGGGCTTGACCTGATATTAAGTAATTTAATAAAAATTTTACAAAAAGGGTTGCCACCTGTTCAAAAATTCAGTTTTATGCTATAGTTTGTTTGATTTTTAAATTTGAGGTGTCATATGAAAGGACTTGGCATGGAAATGAGCAATTTATTAAAATTTTTACAAAAAGGGTGCCACCTGTTCAAAAATCAATTTTTACGCTACAGTTTATCTCATTTTTAAATATGAAGTGTCATACAAGGCCTAGCACTGAAGATGGGTAATAAAAGGAAAGGGAAGAGGAAAATGAAAGGTATGGATATGGTGAAGGAAAGGAAGCGAAAGAGGAATGAATACGGAAAGGGAAAGGGGAAGAGAAAGAGAACTAGAAAGAAAAAGAGGAGCGCGCCAAATGGTCATTTAGAGGTCGCTTTAAGGTTACCATAGTCTAGAAAAATACTCGGAACAAAACTTCACTATGGGGCTCCTCGGTCAAAATCTTTGTATACAAAATCTAGGTCCACAGAAAATAAAAATAACCAGTAACTATGAAGGTAATTTTCAAATGTGGAAATAAGTGGTCTTCCACCCTCAAATTGTCGCACAGTGTAATTGAAAGCCACTGCATCGCGTGGCCGGGTTTACTAGTTAATTTTAATAAGGTTGAAAGAGTTTATACAATCAAAGTTTAAAGTGGAAAAATGGCATTATTATTATGAAAATATATAAAACTAGTAAACCCGGTCACGCGATGCTGTGGCTTTCAATTACACTGTGCGACAATTTGAGGGTGGAAGACCACTTATTGCCATATTTGAAAATTTTTTGACATACCTTCATAGCTACTGGTTATTTTTATTTTCTGTGGACCTAGATTTTTTATACATAGATTTTGACCAAGGAGCTCCATAGTGAAGTTTTGTGCCGAATATTTTTCTAGACTATGGTAACCTTAAAGCGACCTACAAAAGGCCATTTGGCGCGCTCCTCCTTTTCTTTCTAGTTCTCTTTCTCTTCCCCTTTCCCCTTTATTTGCGCTTTATTTGCCCTTTATCCATTTTATTTTTCATATTTCCTCCTTCGCTTCCTGTCCTTCGCCATATCCGTCCCTTTCATTTTCCTCTTCCCTTTCCTTTTATTACCCATCTTCAGTGCTAGGCCGTGCATGACACTTCAAATTTAAAAATGAGATAAACTGTAGCGTAAAAATGGATTATTGAACGGTGGCACCCTTTTTGTAAAAATTTTAATAAATTACTCATTTCTATGCCAAGTCCTTTCATATGACACCTTGTAATACAACTGCCAGGACATAAGTGGTCCTTCGGGATATCCAGAAACTGAGCCGTGCATGCTAGCTTTAACCAGGTACTAAGCTCGTCGGATTGGGGTGGTTCTTGCTCGCTGCTTCGTCGATTTCCCTAGCACTACAACAAAAAAAAATCATGCACATTTCCTTAACAGACAACCAAAAAAAACTACAAAAATTACCCTAACATTTCTTCTAAACCGGACCAACAAAAACTTGAATGAAACCCGTTTGCAACACAACCGAGAAGCAATAAATCCGCTTCTCTTCTCTTCCCTACCCAACCTTCAAGAGATACTTACGATCACCGAGCCCAACCATGATTCCGTGGGCCTAAGGAATTACCATCTCACAACATAGACAAATAAATTAGTATACCATGTTTCTTGATTTTTCACTTATCTGAACAATTCATTTATTACAAAAATTCATATATTCATACATCTGTTTATTTGTATTTTACTGAAAAGCTGTAGAGCAATTTGATCATTATTATATAATAGATAATAAATAGAAAATATATGTGCACCTTAATGTGAACAATTCATTACAAAAATTACGTTAATCTTACGGTACACCCTAATCTCTCATTTTCCTTCTCAATTATATTCCAATCCAAGCTTATGTTAACATGTATGTAGATATAAGTATATACATATATAGTTATGGGGTTATGTATGCATGTGCATATATTCTTTTTTTTTGTAGAGAGTTAGTAGACAGGTAAATATATATACATATGTATGAGAGATTAAATATAAAATTTAAGAGAAATAACACTTACATTTTGTTTTTGCTCCGATCGTGTTCAGCAGGCGCCTGATGAGCTACGTAGTGGAGTGGAGTTTTTTACGCGCTGCAGGAGCGGCTTTAGGGCAAAATTAAGATTAAGGCCCTAAGCTGCAGGAGCGGCTTTAGGGCAAAATTAAGATTAAGGCCCTAAGCTTACATTTTAAAGGTGTCCGAGAGAACGAAAATGAATTACATAAAACTTAATATTTTTCCAATTAAGAACTTATTTTTGCTTTTGTTTTTGCTTTACATGTATAATGCTTTTCTTCTCTAACTTTATGTTTTAACTTTACTTTTAATTACGCAACCTTTAGTTGCAAATTCAAGTACAAATGTATACCTACGAAAAAAAAATATGTAAATTTAAATGTTATATAAGTACTTCAATGCTTCTTCTTAACTACATTTATATGGTATATTCATAAACGAATTTAAATTTTTCTTCTGGCAAAACCTAATAGCTTGTACGTATGTATAAGTATATATTCAGTTTCACATGGACACTATTGCCGGTAAATAAATATATATGTATCTATATGTGCTCGAAGATCTCTACACGTATGAAGACCCCTGGACAAATCCGCGTGCATCCGTGACCCACGTGAACCAACTTCTTTGATTTTGGAAGATTATGACGATGGTTGATTTTCGGAAACGTGCCGCTTTTTACTTTTTTGTGACTGAATGCTTCTTTTCGAGAAATTTAACCGCATAGACAATCACATTATAAATCCAGAAGACATGTGGAGTGGAAATTTTCTGACAGCCAGCTTTTACTATCTGTTCTATTTTTTTTCTTCACAGTTCTTTTAACTGTTAATTAGCAGACTGGTTGCTTAGTTTTTTATTTTGCCACATAATTATATTTTTTTTTTTTTTAACCTTCATTCACAAACGATTTTCTTTAGAGCAATGTGCAATTACATATGTATATGCATATGTATATATAATTAAACATCACAAATTACGAGTTTCTGTTAAGTCTTTATTGGTTTTTCTTTTCCGTATTTATTTAATTTATAAACTTAAAGTTTTTCTTTTTTTTTCCAATAAATTTTTTTTTTCCAAATTTTAACAATTTTTTTGATTTTTCGCGGAGCAGCAAAACTTTTCGCAACTTGTCACATTCTCGGCCGGATCCAAAAGATACCGGAACTCGTGATCTCCTCGACTTGGTTCGTTTTTCTTTTCTTTAGCATTTCGTTAAATACTCTCTGTCTCTCATCTTAAATACTCTGAAACTGTTCCCACGCCGAATTAATTGGGATGCCACGCATAAAAAATTAAATTGCCCAAACCTGTTGTCACTTTTTAGTTGCTCAAAAATCGCCATAACAACCTCAAATTTAAAAATCAAACAAACTATAGCGTAAAACTGAATTTTTGAACAGGTGGCAACCCTTTTTGAAAAATTTCTATTAAATTGCTCAATATCAGGTCAAGCCCCTTCATATGGTACCAAAAATTTTAAAATCAAACAAACTATACAGTAAAATTAAATTTTCAAACATCTGGCAACCCTTTTCAAAAAAATTAAACCTTCCTGCACATCTACAGGTCAAGCCCTTTCATCTGACACCACATTTTCGAAAATCGGTATAACGGTGTAAAAGTTATGGTGCTTACAAAAAATCGCTTAGCGTAATATATATAAAGATAAGCGGTAATATGTTTGCATACCTCTAGCTGCAATGCGGAATTGAATAACGAGAAAAGTTTATAAGAATCAAATCTTGTTTTGTTACTTGAACTCGTGCTTCAGTTTCTTTTGCTCCATCGAAGCTTTCGCTTGCGTTCAATTTCATTATGCGTTGAGTAGCACAAAATCAAAATTGATTGAGCAGGTCATTGAGAAGCTGCTTCTTTGTTCAATACAAAAAAAAACAAAAAATAAGAAAGTCATTCAACAAGATTGCGCATACACTCGTACACTTTTGTTGTATTCAAGAGCATGTATGTATGTTTGTAACAAATGTGAACATACATACATGTTTCTTATGCTTATGCAGAATTGCCGTTGGGGCCCAGGGCCGCCGAGAGAAAATCCGGGCCCGGGGTCAAAATAACTACGGGCCCCTATACTAAATGAACAAATTCTCAAAATCAAAATTCAATGAATATATAGTTACGAACTTTAATTTATCTATACATTAATACAGATCAAGTAAATATGTTTACATAGAAATATAAATATTAGGGTGGGTCAAATGTATTGTCAAAAGGCACATCCAGTTTCCGAATCCATGGGTCATACTGAGTAATATTGTCCAAGGGACCATAGGTCTGAATGAATTCTGTTTAAATACATATTGCTTTATTTGTATGAAATAAATTTCTTTAAATTGGAATACAAATATTTGTTGGTAATAATTTAGTATATCAAAAGACTGATTCTGCTGAACGCTTCAGTGAAACAGCAATCGAATTCAACTGTACGAAGCACCAAAGCAAATTTTAGCTTCGCAAGCTTTGTTTGTTTTCGGCGTATCGCTGTTTACATACATACATACACGTACATATGTATATGAGCATTTCCTGGGCGTTTCGGACGGTATGTTCGCACGATTTTTTGAACTTTTGAGGCGGAAATATCGCGAAATATTGTATAGTTTTATGATAAAGGGAAAGATTTACGCCACGGATAATGATTAAAGTATGTTAGCGACAGAAATTTAGTTTAATGCCTCTGTTTTAGCTACTTTTAAAATATGGACGTGTTTTTATAGCGTCCGGAACGCAGTTTAAGTGGCTTACACAGAGGCATTAAACTAAATTTCTGTCGGTAACATACTTTAGTCATCAGCTGTGACCTAAATCTTTCCTTTTATCATAAAACAATACAATATTTCGCGATATTTCTGCCTCAAAAGTTCAAAAAATCGTGCGAACATACCGTCCGAAACGCCCAGGAAATATCCATATCGCTGTATAAGAATTTGCATCATACCGAATTTTTCTGTTGCAACAGAAAACGAATTCAAATTTATGCTGCAAAGTCGACGCCAAAAACCAACAATTCCTTAAGTGGGATGCAGACACGTTAAGAGATTTATAAAATTTGTTGAAACTCAAAATGATTGCTATCTACGAAAGGTGATTAAAGGTGTTGTTTGTTTATTTTCTGTAGCAAAAACTTGGATATCATTTTGAGATTCCCGGGCCCTCTAAAGCCCGGGCCCGGGGCAATTGAGCCCCTCAGCCCCCCCCCCCCTCTCGTCGGGCCTGTTGGGGCCACTAAAGTGGCAATTTGAACATTTTTAAGAGCCAGGCCACCGGAACCCAACTTTTTGAAAATATGCAATATTTGAACCTTTTTAAAAATTCGGGCCACTTTTGGTCCTTTTTTACTTTCAAAACTATAATGTAATACATATTTTTTAGTTTTTTCTTAAATATAAAAAAAGCCTCTTGTTACCTTTACCTTTCCGCTGCGAAGGAAAATCCCGAAAGAGTTATTTAGGAGTATAAATTTTTAGAATGCAAAAATATTGTTTGAACAAACCGAAATAGAAGAGCTTTGGCACAGCGTGGGGAATATGAAAAACAATTTAAATGAGAACTTGTTGTGAATTTGTTGCAAATATATTAACGCTGCCACAAGCAAAAAGATTATTTTCAAAACTTTCATTATTTAAGACCAATGATACAAACCGCTTGCAAAATTGATACGTGCACACTCAAAATAATATTTCGTAAATATTACGAAATCTTTCGTACATATTACGAAATTCTTTCGTAAAATTGAGCAACGAATGGTTTCGTAAATAGTACGAAAGCTATTTCGTACTATTTACGAAATACTTTCGTATATTTACGAAGGCTTTCGTACTATTTACGAAATACTTTCGTAGTATTTACGAAAGGTTTCGTACTATTTACGAAAGACTTTCGTAGTATTTACGAAATACTTTCGTAGTATTTACGAAATACTTTCGTAGTATTTACGAAATACTTTCGTAGTATTTACAAAGGCTTTCGTACTATTTACGAAATACTTTCGTACTTTTGAGCAACGAAAGATTTCGTAAATATTACGAAACCGCTTTCGTACATTTACGAAGGCTCTTAGAGCTGTCAAATTGTTGTACAATTGACCAAATTATTTTTTAGCTTAAAGTTAAAAATAACTTAATTATTACATACATATATTTATGTACATATGATGTATATTTCAACGAAATTTGAAAACTTTTTCAAAATATGTATATCAATAAAATAATGCTAAGAGAAAGATGTTTTATATATGCATAAGAAATAAGTTTAGATAATTTCATTTTAGTTTTAAATATCTACTGAAATTAATTTATTCAATTCATTTAGAAGTTTTTTATTTATTTTAATATTTTATATTTATATTAATATTAATTTTAGTAACTAATAAAATAAGAGGTACTTATTGCCTATACGTGTTCTTACAAACATAGGAAACTTTGGAAATCGCAATTTGCAAATGTGGACGTCGTTCCGATCCACTTAAACAGATACCCCTGTGAAAAAGTAAGAAAAAAAAGAAATAGAAAAAGGAAAAGAAAAAGAAAAAGAAAAAAAGAAAATGAAAAAGAAAAAAAAAGAAAATGAAAAAGAAAAAAAAAGAAAATGAAAAAACAAAGAAAAATAAAAATTAAAAATTAAGACTAATATTAAGACTAAGATAAAGATAAAGATAAAGATAAAGATAAAGATAAAGATAAAGATAAAGATAAAGATAAAGATAAAGATAAAGATAAAGATAAAGATAAAGATAAAGATAAAGATAAAGATAAAGATAAAGATAAAGATAAAGATAAAGATAAAGATAAAGATAAAGATAAAGATAAAGATAAAGATAAAGATAAAGATAAAGATAAAGATAAAGATAAAGATAAAGATAAAGATAAAGATAAAGATAAAGATAAAGATAAAGATAAAGATAAAGATAAAGATAAAGATAAAGATAAAGATAAAGATAAAGATAAAGATAAAGATAAAGATAAAGATAAAGGGAAACTACTTAAAACCTTAAAATTCAAGCAGCTACACTCGGAGAAAAAAAATTTTATTTTTATAATGCACGTTTTAAACCAGGTCGTTTTTATTTTAAAAATGACAGTTGTAAATTTAAAATGAAACTTTTGAAATAAAAATGTATTTTGGATTAAATAGAATAATTTTTAAATTGAAAATTAAAATGAAGGGAATAAAAGCGCAAGTTTCAGGTTCAAAATCTCATAGGGCTTGAATTAAAAATAAATATTTTTAAATTAAAATGTTTTCTTGATTTTACAATTTTACAATGAACCTTTTTAAAATAAAAATGGTCGTATCTACATCACTTTTAAATACGTTTTTGCCAATTTTAAGCACATTTTCATATGTTTTTAAAATTTTTTCTCTGAGTGTAAAAATATATCTTTATATTATTTTATTGAGTATTTATTTAGGAAAATACATAAGACCGAAAAAAGGAAAAAGTAAATGCAACTAATGTACTCACCTTTAAGTTTAATTAAGTTGGAAAATATCACAGTTTATTTTGTATATCAATATTGTCTTTTTATATACAATGCATTATTCTTTTACGCATTATTTCATTACGTACTTACTACTTAAAATAATTTTTGATATTATTGCACCGAATCAACACTTTACAATGAAAGAAGACTTGTACAGTAAAATATTATTGTACGAAAGTATTTCGTATATATTACGAAAGTATTTCGTAAATCTTTTAATCATTTGATAATGTTACGAAAACTTTCGTACAATATACGAAATTATTCGTAAAGATAATTTTAAGAAAATTTACGAAAGTGTTTCGTAATATTTACGAAATATTTCGTAATATATACGAAAAAAAATATTAGAAAATGGTTTACGAAAGCCCTTTCGTAATATTTACGAAAGATTCGTAAAATTAGATTTTGTTGAGAAAAATGCTTTCGTAATATATACGAAACTTTCGTACATATTACGAATCTCTAGACTACGAAAGTGTTTCGTAGTTATTTTACGAAATTTTATTTTTAGTGCAGTTCAATGATCCCAGCGCTCAATTTAACTAACGGAAATGATTTAGATTCTTGGATACCGGAAGAAAACGCGTTGTCAAATATCTGAGAACTAACATTGAATAAAGCACAAAAATATATAAAAATGTGTTTCTAGCTAAAAAAAAAAATTGGGGGACACTTCTTTTCCTTTTTTGGGCCACTTTTTTAAATTTTTTAGCGGCAATACTGTGCTTATGCTTTGTATTTATACTCTTGCTCATGTTCGTGTACATGATTTGCTTTTTATCGACAACACGTGCAACCAGCGAACCATATGGTCCGCATTGTCGAATTTGTGGCACAACAACAAGCACACATACCCACAGAACAGAGTAATAATATATATAAGTAGCATCTTCATTTGGCATTCCATATGGCGACATAATAAATTTCGCTGAAGTGGCAACATCATTTTCTAAATTATATGAAGTGAAAAATTGAAGAGAACCAAAATGGGCAATTTTAGGAAAGGATGTATACTTAGTTATGTATGTTATGTGTGACTGTACATATGTTTATATGTCGATAAATTAAATGTGCTTTTACCCAAAAAAAGAAATGCAATAAACTTATTTATTTGTGCATAGCAGCAAATAATGGAAATGCTGAAGCGCCATAAAGTATGCAACACAAAATTATATTGAATAAAAAAATTATCTTTGTTTATTCCATGTTGGCCAATTTAGGCTTACTTATGCATACTATGCTCAGACATGCCAATTTAATTGACTCAGTTACTACTTAAATTAAAAGAATATTAGTCTTCGAAGTGAGAAAATGCACTCTCTTTTATTGTATACTTGTGTCACAAATACTTATAAAAAAATAATATCCCTGCAGGGAACTCAATAACTAGTGAGCAAAATTTCCAGTTCCGAACTAGCGAAAAGGTGTCAAAAAGGAACTAGGTCATAGTATGGCAAAATTCTGAGAGAATTTGTGTCGGAGAGCGCATACCGATTTGAGCTACATTGGTTAAAATGTGTGTGATATTTCTCTTTTGCCCGTGCGGGACACTTTTGCCGGCCTATGAACTAGATCCATTGTAGTTAGACTCTCACCAGTTGAGAAGGAGTGAATTGAGTCACCATTATAAGACACACCTTGAGTTGTATGCAATTTCGAATTGACAAAAATTTCATGTATTCATACATTTGCCGTCGGGTTTGCATATTTCTACAATTCTCAGATTGTTAGTGAAGCAAATCGTATAAAGAGTACAATTTGTATCTTCAATTAATGAATTGAAAATGTTCGCCTAATTATGATTTTCCGATCCCTCAGGTTTATCTAAAATTTTTTTTATTTTATTAATTTTTAAATATTTTTGAAAATTTTTATTAAATAAATAAATAAAAAAATATTAGTTAAAAACAAAATAAGAAAAAAGAATTAGCCGCCTCGACACCGGGAGGATTCGAACACGTGCTCGCCAGATTGCTTGTCACACGCGTTAGCCAGTGTGCCATCGCGCCACTTGCATGGAGTGTGTCAAATGCTGCACTTAAGCGGCAGATGTAAGACTGTAGAATTTGTAGGTACTTGTAGCTAGTTCAGAACTATTGAAATCGTGCCAATAAACAAACTAGTGACAACTGTATAATCTAGTACTAGTTCGGAACTATCGAAAATGTAGTGCAGAGTGGGACAATTGACACCGCCTAGGACTTCGCCGTGTTAAATTCGCCAGTTGATAACATGCAAAAGAGATTTAGCTCGCACTAGTAGTGGCGAAAAAAGCACTAGAAGCGCCCTAATTCGGAACTAGAGATTTTCCCTACAGGGATGTATAACAAATTTATTTACTCTATTTTCGTTTGTCTATGCAGTATTCTCTGCCTCTTCACCACAAACACAGCTCAGCAATATGACATCACGTGGCGTCAAAATTAGTTATAATTACTTAAATTTGTATTGCAGAAATTCACACTTGTTCCAGGCTAGTGCAGAACTAGTTTGAAACAGACACAGAGTTGGTTCTCATTCTAACCCAACGCAATGCTTTCAACTGTCTTTTTTAACGCGGCGATGTCTTACGAAGTGTCAATTAACCCCCTCTGCAGAACTTTGGAACACGTTCTAAACTACTTTCTATATGGAAATTCCTGTGATAGTTCAAAAATCAATAGTTGGGTGATATGTAGTTCAAAAGCAACCAATTCAGGACTAGCACAAAAAAGGTCGGCCTTTGGCAGAGCTTTACAAAAATAAATCTCAGCCGGCAGAATTCTGAGCATACTGCAAATAAATGCGGCATTATATTATAAAATACCAAGTTTTTGAAATTTAACCATACAAAAAAATGGAATTATCTCCATTCACCTATAAATGCCTTGGGTATGTGTACGTCCTTTTAACTAAGTTCCATTTGGTACTACCCAGAAGAAGTCAGCAAAATATGACATTATTGTAAAGTGCAACATTTGTTGTTGCTCAACTTTAAAGTAATATCTGTAAACGTACATTTTTCATGAAGTCACAATAGCAAACTGTCCCACTCTACATCCCTGTAGAACCAGTTCTGAGCTAATTATGAACTCTCTAGTTCTGGACTGTCGATTTTCGTAACTGTCTCTTATATGAGCTGCAGGGAATTTACTCATGCACAAAAATCTGCAAAAAATACTCATGACATCCCTTGAGTGAACCCAGTAGAGCACAGAGAAGCAACAGTTTGGTCAAATAATAAACACACTTTTAAAGAAGCACACTGAGAGTTTGGAATCGACTTTCATAAAAGAAAAAAAAGGCCACCTGAGCAATCTTAATCCACCAAATAACCCTTGACAGGTACATGTGACACCAAATGTACATATCTATGACGCAAAAGCGCAAGGGCAAGAGTCAAAGGCTCTCCCAAAGCTTCAGGTGGCCAACGTAATCTAAAGCAGTAATTTAGAAATTCTTTCCTCACTCCACTGCTGGGTTTATTTACAAAAGCCTTGACGTCATCAACTGCCACTTTTAGGGCTGCCCTCACACATCCTTCGCCAGCCAGCCATTAACGCTGAAGTGGAAAGTGGAAGTGGTGACGGTGGTGGTGGTGGTGGCAGTGTCGGTGGCGTCACTGCTGCAGCTTTATTTTATTTTTTGCTTTGCTTTGTGCTTTTTCCCGCTTGTTGTGTGGCGATATTTGTGCGAGAGAGTATGAGCATTTAGGTCTTAATTGACAACGTTTCACAAGCTTTCTTTCCCGCCATTCATTCAGTTCGAATACATACATATCTACACGCATGCATTCATACATTATGCCTGTGAGCCAATTTCTTTGGCTTATACAAGTTCTTAACCTCTGGGCACAACACTAGTACATACAATTGCTTTTGTGCGCAAATTGTTGTTGCTACTAGTGGCCTGCTAGTTGTTGCTTGTTGAGTCGACGGCGGCAATAAACATAAGTACAATCACTTTTAGAGTGTCATAAAAGTGAAAAGCCTTGCCTTTGCCTGCCTGCAAGGTGGATGACATAATCGTCGCATACAACTTAATAATGAACATGTGAAATGAGAAAAAAGGAGGAAATGTTATTGTATGTGTGTCTACGTATGTATGTGTAACGCTGTCGCGTCGCCATTCGTCACCGTGGCCGAAATGTGCGTAATTGCATACATTCACTTCGGTTGAGCACTTTTTTGTTTTGGAAAATATACATAGTACATACATATCGCACCCTAAATCATAAAGTGGCACAACTCAAAATTCAAACATTTTCAGGAGAGCCAAGAAACTTTTTCATTACAAGCAATCGTATGGCAAAGGGCTAGATATAATGGTTATATTTCGGTCGAAAGAGACAGTTA
Organism: Urophora cardui; assembly: GCA_960531455.1. NCBI lineage: Eukaryota > Metazoa > Arthropoda > Insecta > Diptera > Tephritidae > Urophora > Urophora cardui. The sequence continues at coordinate 118,282,658 of OY482670.1, read as the reverse complement.
TTCAAAAGTTTTTTTTAGCAATCGCCAGAGATATGTTCCGTATACCCGTTTATGAAAAAAACTTGATTTTGATAAATTTTGAGTTGTGCCACTTTTTGATTTAGGCTGCGATATGTTTAAGTTCCATTAGACCGTGTCGAAAACTAAACTGTTCTGGTTTTTGAACAAAAATCTAAATTTGTTTTATTTCAGGTTCTATGGAATTAATCAAATTATATACTACTTTTGAGATAGATTCATGATTTTTAACGGCATATAATATGCTGATATTAAAAAGGTACATTAGAGTGGTACTAATTGAGATATGGCGTCTCTGCTGAGGCTCGAATGGATCGGAATACCCCCAAATTATTCAGCGCTGGATCGAGGACCTTCTGAGTTGTCGGACGGTGACGGGTGGGTGGGGCCTTTCGACGATGTCAAGGAGGGCACATAGGCGCACCCCGAAAGGGGGCAGACTCTCACCCCTGTTGTGGAGTCTAGTAGTAAACAAAATACTCTTCAGAAAATACATAAAATACAAAAACTTGCGAAGTCTTGCATTCCAAGTTTAATATAACGCCTCCAATACGATATTGGCAACACTAAGGACCATATGTGGTCTATGTTGAGGTATCACTGTATACTGGCCAACCTAACGTAACCTAACCTAGGTTGGTCCTAAAAAAATGTAAATGTCTTCCCAAAATTAATTATATGAGCCAGTGCACCGCGAAATTTTTTTTTTAATTGTCTAAGTTTTGGGTCGTAAGTACTCCAATGGTGCACCTAGAGTTAATGAGCTTCAGTACAAAGAAATTGTATGTACATATGTACATTATCAAACCTTGTAATGTATCAAATCTTACAATCCTACTTTAAATGCCGAATGTATGGCCATTATTATTTGCATAGTTATTACTATTATTAAAATTGTTTAAGGCGACATCTAGGGTGGTCCTAAAAAAATATTTTTTTTTCGCAAATGTCTTCCAAAAATACATTATAGTTATGTATGATTGGGGTTACGGCGAACTTTTTTGTTATACGAGACTATCTAATGTACATACATCCATATAAACCATAGATGCTCATGCCTATGCCCTTGAATCACATTTGTTTTTGTTTTTCCCCCCAGACATATGCACAGATACAAATTCGCCCAATGAATATAAAAATAAAATTTTCTTCCCCTGCCATATGCCCACAGGTATAAAAAAATTCAAATGAATGTGATTGAGTTTCTTATGGGAAGGGCGAAGCTACGTTAGCTTCGCCCTTCCCATATGAAGCTACGTTGGCGTCGCCCTTCCCATATGAAATTGAAAATTACACTAACAAATTGAAAATAAATTTTTTTTGAAAAAATTGAATTCTTGAATTGAAAAGCGACGTAACTCAAAACCCAAATAAATATAAAAGAAATAGAAGAAATGCAAGAAACCCTTTTTCTTTACAAACGAAGGTTTGAAGTAAAACCTTGGGTAATGAAGAAGACTCTTGCTGGGAGGAGACTAACATTTAGCAGTCCCTAAAGACGTTATTCATGGATTCAAAAAATTTTGAGTTGTGCAATTTTGTGATTTAGGGTGCGATTTGTAGGCAAACGAAAAAACTGAAAAAAATTTCTAGTTAATATTGAAAAATGTGTGGCAAAAGTGTATTTCAAATTTGAAGAAAAATAAAAGTAGATTTTAGTAAGAAGAATAGGAATTAGAGCTTTTTTGCTGAAATATTATTGCGAGTCGCAGTCTATGCTAATTAATTATAGGTACGTATATAAGTTAATAATTAAGGTAAGTTATATATATGACAGAAATAAAATATGACAAGTATCCACTCATAAGAAATGAAATTTTAAATACTTATCCATGTTCGGCAGCACATATATTTGCGAAAAAGCTTTAAGTTCATCAAAACAAACCAAAGAAACCTTTTATCACAAATGCATTTGGAAGCAATTCTGCAATTATCCACCTCTGATTCGACAATAAATATTGACAATTTAATAAACAGCCTTGAATAAACTTATCACTTATTCTTATTATGTAATATGTAGATATATTTTTTTTTATATGCACGAGTTCATATCTTAATTTAATATATATGTAGATACATTTGTATAAATAAAATATGTTGTAAATATTGTACATAAGTATGTTGTGTGAAAAATTTTCCAATGGTACAATAAAAATTTACTTGTAGTTTGTAACTTTTTTTAAATCTAACACAAATTTTTTCTAAGTGCACTAATAAATTTTTGTAGATGTATTGGAGTTTCCCCATTCAATACGAGAGCGTTGAGCACCCTTGATATAAACTCTTGAAGTAGCTTTCAGAAACATTTTGTTTGCCAAGTATTTGTGTAAAGTTGTAAATGTTTATGCGTGTATGCATGCCGTCAAGGCCATCTTAAAATAGATTCGACCAAATGTTTAGGAAACTTACTTTAATTAGTTAATATGGACACTGAAATTCCTTTTGCATTCTACAGTGGTGGCCATCTAAGTTAGAACTACGCAAGGGAAAATTGTAAATGTAGGTAATTCCTTTGTTAGGGTTTGGGACCAGATTTTTCGCTAAAATTGAGGCCAAATAATTAACACCACAGTGACTTTCAATAATTTTGAATTTCACAGTTTCGTGATTAGAATTTGCACAATGTAACAAACCTGACTAGTACGGCAGCATATATCCGTGTAGTGCAAGACAAAGTTCATGCCATGCAAAAATTGTAAGTGATAAGCCGATTAAATGCTAATTAAAACAAAAGAAATTTAACATAAAATTTAACAGGTATATTCGAGACCTTTCGCAAAGCATATATCCAACAACCAGACCACCACAACATGTATACTAAAGAAATCCTGCAATCAAGATTCAACTCAATATCCAACTACTTAACACTGTTCCGTTGCAAATCACTTACTATTGTTGACGACAAAACCCAATCAAAGATTTCCGTACGCTAAGGTAATGGAAAATCGCTTTTGACTCTTGAAAGCTATTATTAAATTACATTTTCAATTAAATTTGTGCTGATTTTTTATTTTTTTTATTTTCACTTTTGCATGTATATTTTGTGTGGAAAACCTTACTTCCTGCTTTAGCTGACTGATGGCTTAGAAACAAATACATATCGCACCCTAAATCAAAAAGTGGCAGAACTCAAAATTTTTCGAAATCGAGTTTTTTTTTTCATAAACGGGTATACGGAACATATCTCTAGCGATTGCCAAAAAAAAACTTTTGAATAACTATCTCTTTCGACCGAAAAATAACCATTATACCTGGCTCTTTGCCATACGATTGCTTGTAATGAAAAACAGTTTTTTGGCTCTCCTAAAAATTTTGAATTTTGAGTTGTGCCACTTTATTATTTAGGGTGCGATATGTACCTACATTTTCTTATGTGCCTATCTGTCCATTGTTTTCTCCAAATTCATTCTATGATCCTCATCAATGTCGTCCGCCCGGATGTCAAGGCAAAGCAATAAAAATTCTCAACAAAATGCCCAAAAAAGGGGCAAGTAATTGCAATTGTAATTTCACATCTGTACACGTCCTTGCCTTACCCTTCACCAAAGGTCAACTGCGGTTGTGGCAATAGTAAAAGACAGGAAAAAAAAAAATAAAGGAAAACGACAATTGGCTTAAAATCAGGCGAACTTTTTATTGTTTATATAGATATGCGTATAATAGCTATCTGCATGTTCGTAATTCGCTCTCCCAAACGTAGGGTTGCCACATACCTTTCCCGAAAAAATCAGTACATTGCCTTCCAAAAAACAATATATGCGGAGAAAATCGTCTTTATTACTGGCATTTTGTTTTTGTTTCCGTATCGTTAACTGTCAATCATGTTTCTATGACATTTGACGTTCGCATGCCGAATAACATTTAATTCCATATACATTTTCTGAAAACAAACGCTCTCAATGGAAGTAGACTCAATATGAATTATGTCATAAATTACGCGGTCTCTAATTTTTATCCAAAATCTATCGAAATCTGACAGCTTCGCTGACATGCAAGAACGAAAAATAAAGAAGAAAAATTAGAGCTGACAATCTGTATAACAAATAACCGCTTAGAGGAGCCAATTCATGAACCATTTATCGAATTATTTGTAGAGCCATGCTTTTTAAGCGATTGTAACTAAATTTATTCGCTTATAATATTAGTACGGAAGTTTAATACTTATGGACCATAATTGTTTCTGCGCTAAACTGAACTAAATGAATTTCCTTGTCTTCCTTATTAGCTGGCGTCATTTTATAGACTAAACCATGGATTGCAAATAATCGTTATTTTTTAAATTTTGACTAAAAAATCATACTGAAGGAGAAATGCTAAACGCAAAAGAAGTACACAGATGTAATCACCGCAACGCAGACTATCTCTAGGTGCATTAACTTTTATTTTTTCGATTTTTATAAAAAAATTGATTTTTAATCATTATTTTCTGAGTTTTATTTTCTGCTCAGAAAATAAAAGTTATTTCTTGAGTTTTATTTTTCCCTTGGAAAATAAAAGTTATTTCTTGAGTTTTATTTTTCCATCAGAAAATAAAGGTTATTTCTTGAGTTTTATTTTTCCCTCAGAAAATAAAAGTTATTTTTTGAGTTTTATTTTTCGATCAGAAAATAAAAGTTATTTTTTGAGTTTTATTTATCCATCAGAAAATAAAAGTTATTTTCTGAGTTTTATTTTTCCCTCAGAAAATAAAAGTTATTTTTTGAGTTTTATTTTTCGATCAGAAAATAAAAGTTATTTTTTGAGTTTTATCTTTTTGCTCAGAGAATAAAAGTTTCTTCAGTTTAATTTTAGCTGCAGCTGTCGATTTTGCCACATTAAAACGTAGGTAAAATTTATAAATAAAAAAAAATTAAAAATTTATTTAATTACTTTACCTATTTATATGGCAAAATCTACAATTGCAGCCAAAATTAAACTGAAAAACTTTTATTCTCTGAGCAAAAAAATAAAACTCAGAAAATAACTTTTATTTTCTGATCGAAAAATAAAACTCAAAAAATAACTTTTATTTTCTGAGGGAAAAATAAAACTCAAAAAAATAACTCTTATTTTCTGATCGCAAAATAAAACTCAAAAAATAACTTTTATTTTCTAATCGAAAAATAAAACTCAAAAAATAACTTTTATTTTCTGATCGAAAAATAAAACTCAAAAAAAAACTTTTATTTTCTGATGGAAAAATAAAACTCAAGAAATAACTTTTATTTTCTTAGGGAAAAATAAAACTCAAGAAATAACTTTTATTTTCTGATGGAAAAATAAAACTCAAGAAATAACTTTTAGTTTGTGAGCAGAAAATAAAACTCAGCAAATAATGATTAAAAATCAACTTTTTGGATATAACTTATAACCGTTACAGTCCCTGGACTAAACAGCTTTGGGCGCAATAAAACTAAATGCTTAAATATTTTCGCAGATGCAAATGTGATCTATTTATTTTTTTAAGGTATAACGACCAAGGTCATCTGATTTATTTTTTTTTGTAGAGTTTGTTTTTTATTTTTTTGTTTCTCTATTTTACATTTTTATTGCTTTATCTTTCGTTGGCTTTCAACAGCTTTTAGTTTTCTTTTTATTTTAGCTGGCTTATCAGCAGCTGATTTGCATAATTTGTTGTTCCATCTCGCTTGGTTTGATGACGCTTTGATTTGATGCCACTTTCTTCCTCACGCGCTCTATTTTTTAACCGCAGTCACTGACTTGGCAAGACAAGCTGGAAGGCAAAAGAATTTGAATTCAATTTGACACAACGGCTATTTTAAAATAATAGATATATGTACATTTAGTAAATAACGTCTAAGATTGCTCAAATCGTTTTGCATTTACTTTAAATATAAAAATTTGTGTGTCCCTCTTTGTGATTATAAGTTTTATTAAACTCTCCCTAATTACATCCACTCACTTCACTGCGCTCACTTATTGATAAACTGAAAACGATGAGCCACATGGCGCGTAAAAAATTAAATATGTATTTACTTGTCAACAAAAAAAAAAAAAAAACAATACGGCCAACATCTGTTTTTTTTTTTGTGCTGTGATTGCTTTTTATCATTTCATCAGCCGCTTTTTTATCATCCACAAAATTATGCAAAAGAATAACAGCGCCCACGCCCGTAGGCTCAACACAATAGACGCATAAAATTACACCGTATGTATTAGACATATACGCCGCCGATTGACGCCGCCGCGCCGATTACCTTCATAATCGGCCGCCGCCGCCATAATCCGTGAAATCGGCGTATCGGCCCGGCGGCGTGCGCTGGCGCGCCATACCCGTATGGAGCGAGATGTGTACATATTTTCCTAGTTTTGCTAACTGCTAAAGTTCTTCAAAATTAAAAAAAAGCAACCAATCGACGTGTTTTGACCTCAGGAACACGAAGCTGAATGCGGAAATGTTTTATTTTTTGCCGGTTAAAAGTTATTAACAAAAACTTTGGCTGTTCCCTACTTTACTAGCCTCAGTCCTAAAGAATTTAAGCTACTCGAAAATTTCAGTTCGTTGGCTTACATAATTTTTTCTCAGATACGGAACTTTTCTGGGATCTCTTCCATTTAGTTCTACTTATCGAGGTCTGTTGCTAATTGTTCTACTCACAACTGCACCATTTCAACCCTCCTTGATATCATTAGATGCCGAAAATGATCCCAAACATGCCTCCAGAATCGAAAACTCATAGTTTGAACGTAAGCAAGTTGCTGTTTTTGAGTAGCCCTCACAGTTATCGAACCTCAGCCCTATAGGGAATATTAAAGAAGACGATGGCGGATCAAAAATGGAAAAATAAGCAAGAGTTATGGAAAAAAAATTAAAGAAGCTTGGTACTTAATACCAGTTGCAAATTGCGCTGATTTGGTCAACCCTATGCCACGAAGAAGTAAGGAAGTTATAAAAAATAAAGGAGCTTCAACTAAACATTAGTTTAAATCTAGCTGAAGCAGTAATATTGTAGTTTATTTGGAAAAACAATGGAATTTAAAGTTTGTCCCTATTATTATTTCCAACTTGAATTATACATTTCATTATTTTTATTCATAAAAATTAAATTATTATACAAAAGCCACCCCAGAGTCATTGAAGCTTGTCCTCTCCGTGTAAGAATCAATATATGGTAATTATTATTTGGTCTTAAAATGAAATAAATGGAGAATTGCAAAATTTTGTCCCTATTATTTTTTCCAACACTGTATATACATATATTTATTTTAAAGTGCCTTATATATATACATATATAAATATGTACATATGTAAATATATGTATGCATGTTTATTATCATACAAAATAAGCAAATGAATTTAAATTTACCCTTACATATGGGTTTGTGTATATTCTTTAATATTTATTTTCTTTATTTTATGTTTTAGTTTATGTAACAATTGTTTTTTTGCTGTTAATAAAAAAGTTTCAACAATTTAAGTTGGAAATTAGTTTATTTATTCCATTCATATTTGAATAAGGATTGTGATTTGTAGATTTGGGGCAGGCGCGCCGGCGCGAAAAAGCACGCCGGCGTCGCCGCCGCCGCCAAAATGTTTTTGGAATAGCGCCGCCGCCGCCGGAATCACTGTCGGCGTATATGTCTAGTATGTATGTATGTAAATAAGAGAGTAACAAATTTAATCGTAAAAATGTTGAAGCGAAGAATAAAAGACGAAATGGGATTTTCAACGAAACATCATGATTGAATGACGTAGAAAGAGCAACACGCGCCGCCTGTGCCGTCTTTGTGGATAAGCACTTTTAGAGCCTATACACACTTGCGACTCAATCGATTTGCTCGAATTGGACTGTTGTATTCACACTACTCCAACTATTTAGTCGAATCGGTGGCAGCTATTCACACTAGAGACTAAATAGTCGGGTGATTGACAATGACATAGTGTTGCCAATGTTCACATTTTACACAGCAAATTTTACATTAGTGGTCTTCATATAAAGTGATGAAGTATTAAATTGCTTAAGTTTACCAGTTTATCTGCATTCTTACATGAAAGCACCTTCTTGTCAGCTGTCAACTTGATTAATAAATAAAAAACAATAAAATAAACAAAAAGTGCATATATTGTTTGGCTTTGTTTCTTATTAAACTAAAAGCTGTCAAGTAAATGAAAAGAGAAAAACGGAAGGAATGACGCTCATAAAGGCGAAAGAACAGAAGTAAAAGAAACGGAAAAAATAGTAAAAATTAGCCATTAATAATTTCCATGCAATTTCATTTTCATTATTTCTATTTTAAAATGCGATTAATGACATTTGAAGAGAACAACAATATCAAGAAACACATGAAAACGGAAGTAAATATCCTTAGTTAGATAATTCTTGTCTATAACTACACCATTTCCAGATGGATTTTAGAAAGCGTCAACTGGATTTTAGAAAGGGGAAATTGGATCTTAGAAATGTCAATTGGATTTTAGAAAGGGGAAATTGGATTTTAGAAATGTCAATTGGATTTTAGAAAGGGGAAATTGGATTTTAGAATAGCCAACTGGATTTTAGAAAGGGAAAATTGGATTTTAGAATTGTCAATTTGATTTTAGAAAAGGGAAATTGGACTTTAGAAACTGTAAATTGGATTTTCGAAAATTTATATAATTATTAATTTATACTTTCATACGCAATAAAGAATTTCTATTCGAAAAATTCTGTGTAAAATTTATTTTACGCACATTCTGAAATCCAATTCACGCTTTCAAAAATCCAATTTTCGTTTTCTAAAATCTTTTTAACGCTATCTAAAATCCAATTGACATTTCTAAAATCCAATTTCCCCTTTCTAAAATCCAGTTAACGCTTTCTAAAATCCATCTGGAAATGGTGTAGTTAATAAGAAACGAACCTTTTGTTTTTTTTTTTTAACATTTTGAAAATATTAATTGAAATATTTAATCTCTGCAATTTACCAAAAGTGAAATAAAAGTAGTGCTGTCAGCATGGCAACTCTTTCCACTACGAATATCACTGTTGTTGTTGTAGTCGTTCGACTAAATTGTCTCTAGTGTGAATACGTAGAAGGGCGCCTTGCTGATCAAGCAGTTGTACAACTGTTTCAGTTGGAATGAAATTGGACTGCAAATCCAACTGTTTCAGTTGTACAACTAATTGAATGTAGTGTGAATGCTTCCATACATTCCCATGCAAATCAACATTCGACTAAATCGATTGAGTCGCAAGTGTGTATAGGCTCTTAATGGCTCGCGTCATTAAGTTGTTGACCGACAGTGTAATTATGGAAATTTGTAATAAAATTCATAGCATACTTTTAGGCTGAAATATGCATGAATTGAGCAGCATGATATATGTACCTATTTAGTGGACTTTATTTAATGCTAGTTTATACATACATACATATCGCACACTAAATTATAAAGTGACACAACTCAAAATTCCAAGATTTTCAGGAGAGCCAAAAACTTTTTCTTTACAAGCAATCATATGGGAAAAAGCCACGTATAATGGTTATTTTTCACTCAAATAAGGCACCTAATGAAAAGTTTTTTTTTGGCAATCGATAGAGATATGTTTTGTGTACCGGTTTATGATAAAAACCCGATTTCCAAAAATTTTTAGTTGTGTCACTTTATGATTTAGGTTGCGATATGTATGTATGTATGTATAAACTAGCATTAAATAAATGAAATGACGGTTTATACTGTGTAATACTATTAAGTAAGTAAGTAAGTAATACTATTAACCCTATTTGCACCATTAGGGTCACTACCACCCAGCACCACTCTAATGTACCTTTTTTATGTCTGCATGTTAAACGTAGTCAAAAATCATTAGCCCTTTGCAAAATAAGTATATTGATCGCTTCAGAAGAACCCGATATAAAACACGTTCAACATTCCAAGGAATATATGTATGTTTTTCGCTTCCTGTGGTCTTTTAGGTTTATTTTGCAAAATAAAAATTAAAGCGTGAATAACGAGTATTCATGAACATTGATGTGTAAACAGTTTCGAAATCGGATTTTTATTCCCTTTTCTTTATTCCTATTTTCCCTGGTTTTCTATGGATTAAAATGCGACTATCGTTTTTACAATTTTTGTTGTCATTTGGGCAATTCACAAGCTGTTGTAAAGTATTGTAATGTTGTATACTGGTAAAGGTTTACAATAGGTGTATCAGTAGGGTTGATTTTTCTCATACAAATTTCAATACAACCAATACATCTGGGCAGCCTATGTTTATTGAGTGTGCTATTTGATTTGTTTTTTATTCTGACAGTTTGTTAAAAAAAAAATTTAAACAAAAATATGGAAGCGGTGAGACGAAAAAAAAAACAAATTACTTGCATCGTGTGTATCATATATCAATTAGGACTTTAATCCGCCGCTAACAAATCTAATAACTGTTTTTCGCTTTCGCCTGGCATTTTTTTTTATTCAAATTTTTGTAAACAACAAACTGTAAATAATAACGAAATACAACAAAACACATACGAGAGTCTGTTCACAGGTACTGCGTTCTTATGCACATTTTCCTTTACAACATACAACTTTACAATAGCCAGTGAATTGCCCAATTGTAACTGCTAAATTTTGTGGTTTTGGTTTGTTTTGTTTTTGGTTTTTGATTTCTGATTTTTGTTTGTTTTGTTTTGTTTTGTTTTGCTCAGAAACATGCAAGAACATTGGAGTCCACGTTTGACCAATTTTTTGATCCATATGTGGAGACTCGGCCTAGGAATCATAAAGAGTAGAGCTCCGCGTAGAAGACCTGCTCACAACCTTTCATTCAGGGACTTGTAACGCGTTTCGGTTTCGGTTTCTGTTACACAGCTAAGTAACGAAACAGAAACAGAAACAAAACTCCTTTGTAACAAAAGTCGTAACAAAACTCCGAAACGTTTCCAGCAGAAACAAAACCTGTAACGAAACTAAATTAATTTTGTTCCTTGTAACAAAATCCGTAACGAAACTAAATTAATTTTGTTCCTTGCAACAAAAACAAATCCAGAAACAAAATTAATTTTGTTCCTTGCAACAAAAACAAAACCAGAAACAAAATTAATTTTGTTCCTTGCAACAAAAACAAAACCAGAAACAAAATTAATTTTGTTTCTCAGTAGAAAAACTATATTTGCAGAACATTAGGATGGACTTGTTATTTTTAGGTATGTATATAATATACATATGGTCAAGATTTTTGACTGCCACGTTACAATCGTACACTGTTTAACCTCATATCTCCGGAACCATATTTTTAAAATGATATATTGTAAGCGCATATCGTGAGTCTCCCTAGAGGCATCATATTGAATAATACCATTTCTCTGTACCTTTCGTAACTAAAATGTTAAGCCAAATTTCATCGGACTGGAACGTTACATAGTTTTGGAAGTGTATTCCGATGTTACTGTGCATTTTGCGAAAAATCTGCGAATATAACCAACAGATTTTTTTGCTTTTTTTATATGTCTCATATAAGAGGTAAACCCATAGAGAGAGTGGTTCAGTGTACCTAAAAAATACATTTTAAGATGATTTATGAGCAATAAGGTGCGGACTGCCACGTTACAAGAATTTGTCTGCCACGTTACACGTACGAATCTTCGATACATTGTATGAACAAAGCAGTAAATAAAAATTCAATTTATTAGAAAAGGACATTTTTAAGTCTTCATTTTAAGTTTACAAATATCCTTGTTTGGATTTAGGAAAAGTAATGATCTTTTTGCTAATCGTTTGTATTTGGTGAGCACTGGATATATTTCTTATTGACTTTGTTTTTGAGAAAAGCTCAACAACTTTCAACTCATCATTAACACAGTCAATTTGTTTTTCCGTAATTTCCTCAACAGAAATTTTGGATGCAGTCATATGAAATGGAAGTACAAAATCACATGCATTATTTACAACAACAGTAATATGTTTTGAAACAATATTTTTACGGTGGCACCTATTCCATCCACACATCATTTTCCATGTGATGTTGCAAAATAGTTCAACACAATTTTAATTGCGAATATGAATGATTAAACTTGCTATAAATTTGTTTTTAAATTGCGAGGATGGGTAAAATTTTTAACAGATGATACAGATATGTTACAATAGTTTCTTTTGTATGCGATAAGTTGTTTGATACGAATACTTTTGCTTTAAAAGTTTCGTTGTGAAAAGGGAAAGTTGTCGCTGATTCCAATGGGCTTTCTGCACCTCGTCTTTGGGCGAACGTACAAGTTAAATACTTGAGACTGCTCACGTTTATTAAAGCTATCTACCAAAATTGCGGTGCCAACGTAGATACGTGAAAAATTAAATCCGTCAATAGTCCGTTTCGCATTCGACTCACACAACAATTTTTTTTCCATTTCATCCACGATACTTGCATATCGAGACTAACGTCACCCACCAAATCAGTCACCTTCGAAACAGTTATTCCAGCGCATGTATTACACTTCCCATACCAACAGCTCATTGAAGATGCATTACAAAACCGTTTTCATAATGTGGCACTTTGGGAAGAATTTTATAATTACTTTAGTTATTTATTAAGATATAAACTTTCCCAATCAAAGTAAAATAAATACGAAATTATAACATAATTTACTATTTTACCCGGAGTCGATTTTTTGACCATATATTTTCAGTTCTGAATCGAATTTCTTAAAATGGACAATAAATGTGTCAACTACCAACATTTGTCACCCCTTGCCATGAGAGATGCCGGGTGCTTCGCGAAACAATGTTGCATATTCAGCAAAATTTAAATTTAGTTAATACAATTTTAAATTTTTCCTGTAAAAAGACTGCCACGTTACACATGTTTGGTCATTTTTTATGCCATATTACCGGCCTTTTTCCAGGCTTTTTTTCTACCGGCACCAACACGGGAAGAAGCCTGTTTAAGAAATATATAGTACATTGCATTATATAAATGCATTCCGCTAAAAAAAAGAAAAATATGTATTTTTGACTGGAACGTTACACAAAATTTTCCACCCTAATCTTTTCAGCCAAACATGCAAACCAAAGACATTTCGCTCTTTATCTGGTTGGATTTAAATAATAATAATCATTTCCTAGGCCTCAAAGTGGATATAATACGAAATAAACCAACAGGACAGAATTTTATTGCCATTTTCTCTGAACTGATGAACTTCTTAAAAATTTTAAAATTCTGAGATAAGTTTGCAAAGATGAAGAAATATCATATAAAAACACCTTTAACTTCCTGAAATTTACTTTTATCAGGTATTTTGCGGAATAACGTTTCATATTAAACACCGTTTTATATAATATTTCGACAAAAAAAAAATTTTTGCTGGTTACATTTTTCGCGATCTTGACCATATATGTATGTATTTGTGTATGTATGTATGGCTGTGGCAACGAACTAAAGTATGGGATAAGACACTTATATTTTTTAAATATTATCGTAAGGGACATTTATTCAAATACGCTCATAAAACATTGAGAGCGAAATTATCGTAAGGGACAAAATTATAATTTTTTCGCAAACTGCAAATTTTTTCAAGAAAAAAGATATCAGGTTCAATATATTAATTAACCATCTAAACGCGTGTTCAATTTCATTTAAATATACCAGTAAAAAACAGTGAAAAAAACAAAAAAAAAATGCTCTCCTGTAAAATTTGCTTTTGTCCCTTACGATAAAGTCGATATGAAGAAAAATATAAATGGGTGACTATTAGGGTTGTCTTTTTTAATTTTTTTAAATGATATATAAAAACGCTTCATATGCGTAGAACAACGGATTGTAAAAAGTATACATTAATTGTTATCAATAAATATTTAATTTTCTAATAATAGCTCATTCAGACTACTTTGTAGTGCAATTTCTTCATCATCATGATTTTTATAAGACGTCGAAGCAGTACAGGATGCTTTGGCGGGTGTAATATCGTTTCGTACGGATAATGGGATATCCGACTTGCGTTTTCTTAATGTATTCCTGGCGATTTTTGCTTTGAATTTTTCATTGCACCTGATAACTAATATATCATTTAATATATCCGATTTCATATTCGTCCTTAGTGACGAATATATATAGTGCATTCCCGAGAAGAGCAGTTCCACACTAACTTCAGTTGCAGCTGCACCATTAACAATTTTTGCCAATTGGTACAAAATTAATTAATAATGAAAAAATGTGACAGAAAACGACAGTTTGTCACATGAGTATTACTATTTCAAAGAGATCTGGATTATCACCCACAATGTTGACTTTTACCCAGTATCATATTAAATTTATTACACTATTGGTAACAAAAATTGGCTATAATAAATAACAAACGAAGCTCGCCCTATGCGAGTGAAAATTCTTTGGCATTTGGAAATGTTTATATAATTTGAAATTTCACAGCTTTTGCATGTCTACATCTACTTCCACACTTACCTCTACCTTCTAATCTACCTCTACCACGGAACCAACTAAAAGAACTTAACTCGACCTCTGTTCAAATCCAAAAATATCTTAAGTGAAGTTAAAAAATGTGTATTTGCTTAATTAATCAAGCTTTATTACATTTCTGTCAATCTATCATTTCTCGCAGCCAATTATAGTCCGAAACAAGTTTCTAATAGGTATTAGTTAATAAAGCAAATTATAAGGGTTTTTTTTTTAATTTCGCCTTAGTAAATTTTTACATATTTTCCTAACTCCAGTTGAGTTAAAAAAAAGGAAACGTGAGTAAGGAGTACTCATGAACATTGATGTGTAATCAGTTTCGAAATAGGACTTTTATTCCCTTTCCCTTATTCCTTTTTTCACTGGTTTTCTATCGATTAAAATGCGACTATCGTTTTTATAATTTTTTGTTGCCATTGTCACTGCTACATTTTGTTGTTTTTGTTTGTTTTGTTTGATTTGGTGTTTGTTTTTGATTTTTAATTTTTGATTTTTAATTTTTGATTTTTGATTTTGATTTGTTTTGTTTTGCTCAGAAACATGCAAGATCATTCGGATCCACGTTTGACCCATATCTCGGGGCTCCGTGTAGAAGTCCTGCTCAAAACCTTTCATTTGATACCAACATTGCTCAGAAATATTCAAGGATCATCCGGGTCCTCATTTTGACCCATATGTGGAGACCCGGTCTAGAATAGAGCTCTATACGAAAGCCCCGCTCAACATCTTTCATTTGATACCAATATTGTAGAAGGCCTGCTCAAAACCTTTCATTAGATACCAATATTACTCAGAAACACACAAGATCATCCGGGTCCTCGTTTTGACCCATATCTCGCGACCCGACCTAGAAATCATAAAGAATAGGGCTCCCTGTAGAAGCTCTGCCCAAAACTTTTCATATATATGTATATATGGTATACATATTTATATTATATACCTAAAAATAATAAGTCCATCCTAATGTACGGCAAATAGTATTATAATAATTTTTATAGTTTTGCCACTCAGAAACAAAATTAATTTCGTTTCTGGTTTTGTTTTTGTTGCAAGGAACAAAATTAATTTCGTTTCTGGTTTTGTTTTTGTTGCAAGGAACAAAATTAATTTTGTTTCTGATACTGAGAAACGAAATTAATTTTGTTTCTGAGAAACAAAATTAATTTAGTTTCGTTACGGATTTTGTTACAAGGAACAAAATTAATTTAGTTTCGTTACAGGTTTTGTTTCTGCTGGAAACGTTTCGGAGTTTTGTTACGACTTTTGTTACAAAGGAGTTTTGTTTCTGTTTCTGTTACAAGGAACAAAATTAATTTAGTTTCGTTACAGGTTTTGTTACTTATTGAAACGTTACAATCTTTTGGTTTCGAATTTAGTTTCTATCCTTTAATGTTTCTTGGAACAGAAACGCCAGAAACGAGAGTTTCGTTTCGTTACGAGTTTTGTTACAAGTCCCTGCTTTCATTTGATACCAATATTTCTCAGAAAAATGCAAGAGCATCCGGTCCTCGTTTTGATCCATATCTCGGGACCCGACCTAGAAATCATAAGGAATAGAGCTCCATGTAGAAGCCCTGCTCAGCACCTTTCATGATGGCTCCGTGTGTAGAAGTCCACGTAAGTGGGGAAAGTGACTTCTTCAATTTGATGCTGGAAAAGATAATACGAGCTGCAGAACTTGTCCATACAGGAAGCATTTTATACCAAAAGAGTGTGCAACTGCTGGCGTAGGCCGATGATATCGACATCATTGACACTAACACTCGCGCCGTATGTTCTGCCTTCTCCAAGCTAGATAAAGTGGTTAAGAAAATGGGTTTGGCGGTTAACGAGGACAAGACGAAGTACCTCCTGTGATCATACAAAGAAACAGCATGTCTGGGCAGCCACGTCAATGTTGATAGCTACAAATTCGAAACTGTTAAGGACTTCGCCTATTTGGGAACCAGCATTAACACCATGAATGATGTCAGCGCGGAGATCCAACGAAGAATCACGCTTGCCAATAAATGCTACTGTGCACTAAGTAGGCAACTGAAAACGAACTAACTGAGGCGAACTAAACTCACACTCTACAGGACACTCATCGTTCCAGTCCTCATGTACGGCGCAGAAGCATGGACAATGTCAAAATCAGATGAGATGACGCTTGGAGTATTCGAGAGGAAAGTTCTTCGGAGCATTTATGGGCCTTCGCGCGTTGGCGAGGGCGAGTATCGACGGAGATTTAACGATGAGCTGTACGCAAACATCGACACTTTTCAGCGAATAAAGATCCAGCGGCTGCGCTGGGCAGGTCATGTCGTGAGAATAGACGAAGATGCTCCGGCCAAGAAAGTATTTCTATCAAAACCCGCAAAAGAAAAGGGAGACTTCCACTGCTTTGGGAGAATTAGGTAGACAGCGATGCTGCCTCCCTAGGTATTCCCAAGTGACGCCATGCTGCACAAAACAGAAGCAATTGGCGTGCTCTGTTGGACTCGGCCAGAATTATCTATACGGTTACGTGCCAATTAAATAAGTAATTATGAGTAACTCGGCTGAACATTCGTTATCCGGACATATCTTCCGACGTATGAATGTCGTCGCTTCCGTCTTAACCAAGGTCTACTAAACAAATACACAAAAAACTAGATTTTATCAGAGTTAGATAAATTTATACTCGTATATCGCTAGCTTAGAGTGCATACTGTGTAAGTCCATTTTTATGAAAAAGTGTTTTTAAGTGTAGAAAGCTAGAAAAATTAAATACGCACTACGCTAAACAAGTCTGTGATACTTGTCATATTTCTACTCGTTGTTATTCAGTGATACGCAAATTGTGTAAGTCCAAAAAGAGAAGAAAATTGTGTAAGTCCAAAATTTTTATATGAACAGAAATTTTTTTTTTCATTTTGAAATTTTTTTATTTTGTGTTTTTTGTCTCTCCTACAAAGTCTGAAAAATGGACTTACACAATTTGCACTCTAAGCTAGCGATATGTATATTATCTTTATCTATTATATTTTCTTTTGCCGAATTGGCTCTCGTCGTTCTGTACGATTTTGCTCGATCCGCCGATTTTTCCACTTATTTCCTGGTGCTCAAGATAGCAAGCTGTAGCTGTATCAGCCTTCAGTGAAATTAGAAAGAATCTTCAAAATCAAATTCCAATCTTCATTTGTTTGAAAAAAAAAAAAACTAGTTTCCAAGATTTGTACAAAATAAACGAAAAGAAACTCGCAACGCAAGTGCTGTGAGTCAAGGTTATGAATTACTCAATCTTTCAAAATATTAACTAAATGCAATTGAACCATAAATGTACAAAATGTGTACATCCAAAATGTAAAACTTGCGTGAATTGCAATAATCTATACTAATTATATAAAATTGATTGTATGGAAAATGTATGTAACGCGATAACTCAAAAAGTACTGGACCGATTTTAATAATTCTTTTTTTAAAATGTTACAAATGGTAAATTCTCGAAAACCATGTATTTTTTTTGCGCATTTCTGAGACTTTAATACCTTTTTCCCGGTTTTAAATTTCGAAAAACTCAAAAAAGCGCAAGCATAGACAGATTCGTTTGGTCATTTGCCGTGTTCAGTGGAGGCGTCGCAGTCGTGCCAGGCAGCGCGGCGTAGGCGACTCATATGTTTGTTTTTGCACGGTTTGTTGTTTGTCTCGGTGGCAATCAAAAACCTGTTTACACATGCATACTATGCTATAACTCAAGAAAGCCTGCACCTACACCTGCGATATTGGTATCAAATGAAAGGTGTTGAGCAGGACTTCAACATAGAGTTATTTTCATTGTGATGCCTAGACATCCTCCGCAGTCTGGGTAAGAATGTGGACCCAGATGACTCCGGAATGTTTTTGAACGATATTGGTATGAAAATAAAAGTATTGAGCAGGGCTTTAACACAGACCTATTTTCATTGTGATTTCCATGCCGGGTCTCTTGATATGGGTCAAAAGGTGGATCTGGATGACGTCGGGATGTGTCTGAGCGATATTGGTATCGAATGAAAGGTCTTGATCTGGACTTCAATATAGAGCTATTTTAATAGTGATGCCTAGGCCGGGTCTCCAGATAAGGGTCAACAGGTGGACCGGATGACCCTCGAATATTTCTGAGCGATATTGTTACCAAATGAAAGATCTTGATGAGGACTTCGACGTAGAATTATGTTATTTGTGATGCCTGGGCCGGGTCCCCAAGTATGGGTTAAAATGTCACCCCGGATTATCCCAGAATGTTTCGGAGCAATATTGGTATGAAATGAAAGGTTTTGAACAAGGCTTTTACGTGGAGTTCTATTCATAATGATTCCTAGGTCGGGTCCCCAGATATCGGTCAAATGAAAAGTGTTGGGAACGGCTTCAACATAGAGCTGTAGTGATGGCTAGACAAGGTCATCCAGTAGACCCAGATAACCCTGGAATAACTTAACTTAACTTGGGTTGACTTGGCTTGACTTGACTTGACTTGACTTGGCTTGACTTGACTTGACTTGACTTGACTTGACTTGACCAGACTTGACTTGACTTTACTTGAATTGACTTGAATTGAATTGAATTGACTTGAATTTAATTGAATTGAATTGAATTTAATTGAATTGAATTGAATTGACTTGATTTGACTTGAGTTGACTTGACTTTGGTTAACTATTATTCCCCATTGCGAAGCAACGGGTATTTGCTAGTAAGATTATAAGTAATACAAATAAATAAATCAACCATCAGCCATCCCAGTCAGAGTGCGAGTCGGAGGAAATCAAGGCCAACCAAAAAAAAAAAAAAAAAAAACAACTTACCCACTTGCTGCAGACGTTGAATTTATTGCCAAGTCACGTTAAAGGCGAACAAAGGTGTACATATACCTACACGCTTACATACATACATATGTACATACATATGTACAAAATGTCTAACCAAAAGTGAAGTGATAATGCACTAATGTTGAAATGGAAAAACTTGTGAAACGCTGACTTTTAGCGCAAACGAACGAACGTGGGCATTTACTTAGCTTCGAAGTTCGCGCAGCAAGATCACTTCTGCTCAAACATGTTGGCACAACAACAACCAATACTAAATCAAGTGGAGCAGGTGTGAACGCGCAACTTTTGAACGTGCTTATGATCTTAAAGCCGGAATTACAATAGCGCTGTGGCTGTGGCAGCGACTGTTTTTCGAAATCAGCTGATTTTTAGAAACTACGGTTTGTAATGAAGCGGCACATAATACAGCAGAGGCAGCTGGCAGCACCGCTCCGTTTAGCCCAAATTCTAAATTCGCTGCCGCTGCCTTGAATCGCAGCCAACTTCAAAGTGTTGATGTGAACTTACGTCTGTTTCCGTACTATCCAATGTAATATATTTTTTACTAATTTTGTGTTTCCGTACTTTGATGCCAGCAAGCGGGAGAGAATTTAATTTTTACTTAATTACTAATTTCCACTAGCAAATATTGCTGGCGGGATGAAAAAGTAAAGAGGAAGAAAGAGCAGAGGAAAAAATTAAACAAGATTGATTATTTTAATTGAAAAAAGTGGACATGAAAATGGTAAGTAAATTTATGTCACCACGTGTCCAAGGTAAAAGGAAACAGACCTAATATATAAAGAAGTCACTGCCAAATACTGCGAACGCTCTATTGTGTTTGGTCTGGCAGTCACTGCTCATATTAGACGCATCAGCTGATTTCGAAAACCGTCGCTGCCCGCTGCCACATCGCTGATGTAATTTGGGCTTAACGTATTTGGTTACGGCTTTGCCAATTAAGTTATTTATGCTGTGGTTATGGTACCAATCAACATTGCCAATCAAAATCGGAAACATTTCGTGATTGGTGAGAGGTGGTTATGCTTACATTGGTGATTGGAGCGCACATACACAACATAACACATGATAATTACTGAGCACATACACAACATAACACATTATTACCTCTGAAACCTCGTTTGCTGGCTGCCTGTTTCACACAGCAAGTTTGCTGGATGTGAGAGTCCGAAAATTCTCTCACCGTCGGAGTGCACAACAACAATTACACGGTGCTCGACCAGCTTGATTGGTAGCATAACCAGGCCATTAGCAAAATGTTCTGCGCAAAGCTTTGATCGTCAGCGCATCGAACGCAACATATGTACCTGCTATGTGTTTTTTGTTGTTGTTGAGGAAAACAAAACTTGCTAATACCAACAAACAGCTGAGCATGCGCTCTCTGCGCGATGCGAGCACGTCCAATGGATGGATGGTCAAGTCTATGGACTTGCAAAGCACGAAGCTGTAGTAGCTGCAGCTGGTTTTTTGTTATTGTTTTTGCTCGTTTTGTTTTCGCGTATTTTCCTTACCTACGAACTCCGTCATCGTCATTATCATGATTGTGATCGTCATCGTCATCGCAATCGCCATCTCCACCGTAGACTTTATCGCCGCCAAGCCAAGCCAAGCCAAGCCAAGCATTTTTGCCCCAACGCTGCTTGTCTATGACTTTAGTTCTTTTTCAGTGTTTAAGTTGATCGGTTCGGCGAACGCGGATCCGGCAGCAGCGCATATGTAATTGCCAAAACACGTCGTCTGAGTGTGTGTGCACGGGCTGTGCGCGTTAGGTCTCCAACCAATTGCAGGCAGCGCCATTGTAAAACTTGGAGAGTGTGCGCCAAAAGGTACAAAAGAGGCCGTTGATAGATTTTATAGCAAACAAAATTAATTAATTAATTTAAAATTAATATTTGTATGTACGGTTGCGCTAAAGCAAATGCGGCTAGAAAATAAATAAAATAAATCGAAAAAAAAACACAGCCAACAATCAAACCGAAAAGTCCAAGTGATAAACGTAAGACCCGCTTGTTGGCGAACGAAATCGAAAGTGCGAACTTGTGCGTTGCAAAAAACGAGTTTTAAAGCAAAAAATTAAGAAAAAATTCATACATGAAAAACTAAAAGTAAACCAAAAACTTAAAAGATGTTTATATAAATTTATGCATAAAAGAGCGAAAAAAAAATTTAATGATAATAAAATTAATAACAAAAAAAGAAACGCTCAAAAGCGAAATTCTCCACATAAAATAAAAAAATATATATTTAACAGATGTTAAAGTGCATTAGGTACTTTGCGTTTTTTTTTGTTTTTTTTTTTTTTTGTTATTTGCAAAGATGCGCTTGAAACAGTGCAAAGTACTGAGCGAATGGGTGAGTTTCTAAGACTGAGCTGTTGTGCAACTGTTGAGTGTTTGTCTTAGAAACGCACTGTTGAGTAATTCCGCTCAGCTCAACAGTTGGCAACTTTTCGCCATTTTTTGCATCACAAATTTTCTTCGCTACTTGAGCTCAACATGTTGTGTAAAGCCAAACAGCTGATAAATTCATCAAACCGTTTCTAAGACGTAGCTGTTTAACTCAACTGCTACACAACTGTTGGCAACTGTTCAGCTCAACAGTTGCGGAGCAGCTTTTTCTTAGAAACTCACCCAATGTTGCGATAAAGAAAAATATGAAGCAAAAATAAGGAAGAAGCGGCTAAACAAAGAAAAAAATTGCAAACAAGAAAAAAATAATAACTGTGGCTTGTTTGACAGTACAAAGGGCTAAATAATTAACTTTAAGGGGGAAAATTGAAGGAGCAATAATTTTTTTTTCTGATTTTTTTTTTTGTCAAGGAAGGATTTGTGTGTTTCAAAAAATTATTCGCCATACAATTTCACTAGAGTTCTCCTCAGAAAAAATCTTTGTAAAGCGAACCTAAAAGACCGCAACAAGCAAAAAATATACATTCCTCGAAATGCCGAATGTGTTTTATTTGCTGTTCTACACTATAAAGAGCTCGAAATACTTCTTTTACAAAAGATTAATTACTTTTGACCGCGTTTAACATGCAGGCATAAAAAAAGTACATTAAGGTGGTTTAAGCTAAGTACTCGGTGGTAGTGACCCCAATTGCACACATAGGGTTAATGTGGTTATATAGTAGAAACCGTCTTTTCACACCATCGCTGCATTAAACGTAGAATAAATACCGAAGATATGAAACAAATTTATTTGGGCGACATCTAGCGGCTCGCAAAAAAAAATTCTTCCGGAAATATTTTCAAAAAAGACATCAAGCATGCATATATGCATTTTCTTCATTTAAAAAACTGTGTAATAGTTCTTTTAATTCTCTGTAAGACGATATAAAGATCATCTAATTCATTTAATACGATATAAGAGTTATTGGGCTTGAAAAAAATGCCTATGGTGAAATTTCAACTTTGGTTGCACAAAAGTGCAATAACTGATGCAGATACGTGGAAATCGTATATGAGAAAATTTTTCACCTATTCATTTTGAATGAAAGTGTTTATGTTTCTTTTTCACGCAGAATGACTATTTTCGGAGTTATAAAAAAATAAAAGTGCAAAACCATATATCTGAACAATCAGTTGTATGGGAGCTATGGTGCAGTGAAATAACGCCCGTGGAATTAACGCCCGCGGGCGTTATTTCCCAAAAAAGGAAATAACGCCCGCGGGCGTTTCTTCTTTTCTTGAAAAAGAAATAATTCGCGCGGACGTTATTTCGTTTGATCCATGGGCTTTATTTCTCTTTCGGAAGGGCAATTAAGCCCGCAGACGGGTTTTTTTTAAATATGGTGTATTAGGGAAAACGCGCCGCAGGCGAAAAATTGGAATAAAAAATCGCGCGATTTTTAATTCCAATTTTTCGTGTTTTCTGAGTATGGTGTATTATAATTGGAAAACGCGCCGCAGGCGAAAAATTGGAATAAAAAATCGCGCGATTTTTAATTCCAATTTTTCGATTCTTTAAATTTTTTTTAAATCCCTTCTAAATATTCAAATATTATGTACATATGTGTCAACTCCGCCGCTTAATAGAAATAATACCTACGAGTAATTACTGAGACAGAGAGGCTCAGGGTTATTACTGAGAGAGGCTTAGTTAAATGGATATTATTTAAAATAAATATATCTGCGGCGCTTTTCCAATAAAACAGACACCATATTTAAAAAAACGAAAAATTGGAATAAAATATCGCGCGATTTTTTATTCCAATTTTTCGCCTGCGGCGCTTTTCCCACTAATACACCATATTTAAAAAAAAACCCCGTCTGCGGGCTTAATTGCCCTTTCGAAAGGGAAATAAAGCCCACATCGCCGAATAGGGCGCGCGGGCGTTCTTTCCCTTTCTGAGTGGAAATAATACCCACGGGTTTAATTTCGTTTTATTCGCAGGCGCTATTTCTTTTTCAGGAAAAGAAAAAACGCCCGCGGGTGTTATTTCCTTTTTTTTTGGGAAATAACGCCCGCGGGCGTTAATTCCACGGGCGTTATTTCACTGCACCTGGGAGCTATATGTACGGTGACCATAAATTTGTATTAAAAAAACAGAACATTTTTTTTTATTAATACGAACAAAAAATATTCACAAACATGAATCACATTTCACTGGCTTTGATTTCAATCAAGTATTAGGTACATAACCAATTAATAAATATATCAAATTTAGGGACTTGTAACAAAACTCGTAACGAAACGAAACTCTCGTTTCTGGCGTTTCTGTTCCAAGAAACATTAAAGGATAGAAACTAAATTCGAAACCAAAAGATTGTAACGTTTCAATAAGTAACAAAACCTGTAACGAAACTAAATTAATTTTGTTCCTTGTAACAGAAACAGAAACAAAACTCCTTTGTAACAAAAGTCGTAACAAAACTTCGAAACGTTTCCAGCAGAAACAAAACCTGTAACGAAGCTAAATTAATTTTGTTCCTTGTAACAAAATCCGTTACGACTTTTGTTACAAAGGAGTTTTGTTTGTGTTTCTGTTACAAGGAACAAAATTAATTTAGTTTCGTTACAGGTTTTGTTTCTGCTGGAAACGTTTCGGAGTTTTGTTACGACTTTTGTTACAAAGGAGTTTTGTTTCTGTTTCTGTTTCGTTACTTAGCTGTGTAACAGAAACCGAAACCGAAACGCGTTACAAGTCCCTGATCAAACTACTGATATTTTTCTGAGGCATAAATTTGTTTCAGTACATTTTCCTCATTTTGTAAGTAATTTTTAAATTCTAAGGAATTAAAATCATAGTTACATCTAGTTATTAAAATAGATTTCACAGTCTTAATTTGAATTTTTGATTTTTCATCAGTCCATATCGACGGCTGAGAATAAGATCACCCTATTTCAAAAATTGTTTCAATAACGTCCTATTTCAGATTTTGCTTCAAGACCGCTCTATTTCAGAAAAAATTCCATATATATTTCTCTGAAATAGGGCTTTTTTGAATAATTGTCTGAAATAGGACGTTATTGAAACAAATTCTGAAATAGGGCGTTTTTGAAGCAAAATCTGAAATAGGACGTTATTCAAACAATTTTTCAAATAGGGCGATCTTATTCTCAGCCGTCGATATATTGTTTAAAATTGAAAATATCCTTTCAGTGGGGCATTTGAACCCGGTAAACATAAATTGAATTCTACCATTTTTAAAATATTTTTAAAAGGTATAGCATTTTTTTTTAAATGTTGAAATATTTCAACCCATTTCAAATCGACAAGATTTCCCCCTTTCAGCCATTCCTTCAGTTTGTTTGGAGTGACATAATTCTTAATACATGTCAACTCATCAAATAATTCGCTGTCATTGATTTTAGTCTGGGTTATCTTTTCCGAAATATAAGTCAAATTTCTTTCAACATCATGCCAAGATGGAACTGTACGCAAAAGTACCCATTCCATCACTTCGACCTCTTTATACGCTTGATCCCACTGACTTCAATAATCAGCGCAATTAATGTAAAAGCTTAAATCTACAGTTCCTGATTTTTCCAACTCTGAAACTATTTTCTTCATCATTAGCGGTAAAAAAATGCCATTTCTTCGTCCTGCGATTTTTAATTTAAGGTCTTTTATTAGTAAAGCAACTTCTACCATACAAATATTTTGCGATTCAATTTATGTAATGTAATTATGAAAAATAGATGCTTGGCAGTGGGTAAACAGAAGCCACATTTCTGATCTTGAATTTGTCTTTAATTTATGCCAAAAATACAAAAACTACTAAATTTACCTCAATGTGAACATGCTTCTGAACCAGCTGATTAATAGTGATTGCTAAGTGATATCGAGAGAAACCTACATTTTGATCAGAAAATGGTTGCCGCTGTAAAACAATTTTTGATTTGCATAGTGGATAAAAACAGAACAAAAAACGGAGCATTTTAAAAAAAAACAGAACAATTTGTTGGTTTTCAGAGAAAAAAAAATACGCAGAACAAGCGCCTGAAAAACAGAACTGTTCTGAAAAAAACAGAACGGATGGTCACCGTAGCTATATGTTATAGTGAACCGATCTTGACAATTTTCAGGGAATAGCTTAAGGTCAATACAAGTAGAAATTCTCCAAAGTTTCATGTCCTTAGCTGTTTAAATAGCGAATATATACCCCAAAATGTCCACATCTCAGCAATCGGTTGTATGGCAGCTATATGTTATAGTCACCCGATTTCAATTATTTTCAGAAAACGTGAAGGTAATCCTAAAATATGGTAATGTGCAAAGTTTGGGCAATTTAGCTCATAAACTGACTGAGTTATTAACAAAAAAAAGTCCAAATTGATGGTAATTTTTAAATACCGTTATCTCATAAACCGGAGCCAGTTTGGAAAAACTAATGATGGCATTGAATTGAGAATACCCCAATTAAGTAAGAACAACCGTCAAAATGCTTACGCGGGGAAAAGGGTTCAAAACCTAAGTAAAGTTTATAGACAGAAAAAAATTACCTTCAGAGCTCTGAAATTTCTTTCCTAAATTTTTCGAAAACAGGAGTCAACTTTGACTTTCTGAAAACGCCATCGTATTCTACAGCCAAAAATTAAAAGCCCGTCTCCACATAACTTGTTTCACCAACAAAACATGTAGCAAAACATTTCGCTCAATAACCCGTCTCCACGTGGCTAATCGTGATTCAGTTGGACATTTCTCTTTCTTGTTCTTCTTAAATGTTTGTATGTTTGCTAATTTTTTCGTCTTTGTTTTGGTCTGTGTGAGATTTCGATAGATTTTCGATACAAAATTAGAGAAGACATCGATATCATCGAGGTTGGCAAGATGATTCAGAATGAAACAGTGTTTCAATCTTCACTCGCTCTCAGAAACTTGTATGGAAATTGGCGAGTTTCGGCACTGGTTTCCGTGTCGAAACAAGATTGAGAGAGAAAATGCAGAAAAAAAGAGCGAAACACGTTATGTGGAGACATGGTATAAGTTTACGTGTTTCGGCGTTTCTCTGTGATATTTCAAAAGTTAAAATTTACCTACAGTGTAATATTTCAAAAACGCCCCAATGCGGGCACAAAATTTCTCCAAAAAACTCTGCAAATTCTCATTAGAATTTCCTTATGGAATTATAAATTTCTCGATGAGTAAATAGTGTTTCTTTTTTTTTGGTTTTTTTGGTCGTTTTTATTTTAATAATTATGTACTTCATTTTTGAGCTTTAACTGACTAGTATATATATAATAGATTTATAACTTCTACCAAAAAATATTAATTTTTCATAACACAGTTTTTCCTTATAAAAAAAAAAAAAAAAACAAACTGCTTAAAGTTCAAAAATGAAGTAAGTGTTCCTTTTTGTTTGCCAACGCTATGATTCTTCATATTTAGGTTTCATCCTCTAACGTTAGAGATTTGAAAAAATGGGCTAGCTCTCAAGTAATTATCTAATCGATATCTTGATCTAAGTGAATTGTTGGGTATAAGCGTTTTTCCTAATTCACTGATCATATCTACCCATAGCCTCTTGGATGCTTATCGGCTTGAGATCAAACACTTTTATTTACATATGTATGATATTATCTAGTGGTGCTCATGTTTATAATGTTTAATATTCCACGTTTTCAGCAACCATTCAAGTTCAATCAAATTAAAACTAATTAGCATAATTTTGTTTTAATAATTACTTCATTTTGAGCATTTTATGACCAGTTTTTTAAGGAAAATTTGGTGAAAAAAAATCGATATATTTATTTTGGTAGAAGTTATAGATCTGTTTCGGAGATTACTTACATCTCTGTATTAGACCTTATTTTTCTTTGCGTTGGCCGATCAATCTCAAGAGCGAGCCCTGCTTGATTGCAATAGATTTTACAGTCTCTATTACTGGTATACATAGATTTTTCTTTTGTGACATCTCGCTTTTCTCATATTTCTTCGTTTTTTTGTTCATACAATTAAAATTATATACCAACCAATGTGCTCCAATGTGCGAAATAATCCCCTCTGATCATGTAGTGAAAAAGAGTACGAAAAAATTCGGCTAGGTAAGCGTTTGAGGCCTAAACTTTTCTCAATAAGAAACATATTCAGTTTAGAGACCAATTTATTCATAAAAAACTTTTAATTAATTGAGTTGTTTGTATGATTAAAAAAAGGAGCTCAATTAGTGCTTTAAATTGCCAAAAGGTTTTAAATAATCTATTAAACTTAAAGCTGAAAATTGTACAACGGTTCTGGTTAATGTAGACTGCAATTAAATTAATTCTCCTTAAAAGATTCAGATAAAATTCAATCATCAAGACTCGTCTAAATCTTAGGCTATAGTTAAGAGTGCGCATGAAAGCCTTCTAACGAAAAATATTCTTCTTCTTTTTAATTGGCGCGTATCCGTCCAGATGATTCTGACCGAGTCCAACAGAATGACTGTTTCGTGCTGCGTGACGCCAATTGGAAATACCAAGGGAGGACGAGTCAGTATTCATCCAATCTTTTCAATGCAATGGAGGTCTCCCTTTTCTTCTGCCTTTAGCGTATTTCGATAGAAATACTTACTGGGCCGAGGCATCTTCATTCATTCTCACGTCACGATTAGGGACATGATATCGAATCAAAAGCATCGATCTGGTACTCATTTAAAATATCGGTTAAAAAGAATCGCGAAACCGATAATATCGAAACTAAACTACTCGATACTCAAAGTATCGGTATCGAAAGCGATAATTTTCTAGAAGGTGTAACCTTAAAATTTGCTCTAAAATAGTTAAAAGAGGTACCAATCGACGCGTTCTGACCTTTCAGTAGAAAAATAAATGGTTATCTTCATGAAATAAATCCTTATACTTCATAAATTATTTTTCAAGGCAAAATGTTATCAATTAGTATTATTGAACAATGAATGTGATTTTTTATATCGTCGTACCATACGAAAACTAGCATATTTAAAATTTCTGGCGAAATCTATCAATAACAAAATTCTGTACGAAAAGTAACAAGTACGACTTTTGGCTGACGAAAAATAACAAGTTCGACTTTTGGCTGACGAAAAATAACAAGTTCGACTTTTGGCTGACGAAAAATAACAAGTTCGACTTTTAGCCGACGAAAAATAACAAAATCGACTTTTGGCTGACGAAAAGTATCAGTAATTATATACTGTTTTTACATCAAAATTGTTGTTGTTTAAACGAAATTGATAGTTTTCATCAGCCAAAAGTCGAACTTGTTAATTTTCGTCAGCCAAATGTCGATTTTGTTATTTTTCGTCGGCCAAAAGTCGAACTTGTTACTTTTCGTCAGTCACAAAAAAACGTATGCTAGTTTTCGTATGGTACGACGATATTATATAAGAGCAATGTAAGGTTTTTGGTAAATTTATACGAATTTGGATGAATTCCTACCGCTTTAAAATTGTTTTTGGAAAATTTTTCGCCCCGAAAAACTGGTTTTTCAGGGGATAAAGGGGTTCTCACAAGACTTCGAACTGAAATCCAAACTTGCCGGAGGCTTACATATACATACATATGTGTTTAGAACAACTTACTGCCCTCGGCCACGCTAAAAAAAATAACCCTCAGCTGACAGAATTCTTTTTCTGGGGTAATATCTATGGACCCAAACAACTTTAACAAAAAATATGTCATAAATTATAAACCTACGGCAAGTTTTGATTTCAGTTTTGAGATCTGTGAGAGGTCCTTCATCACCCTGAAAAAGTTATTTCTCGCGGGGCGTTCCTTATGCCTATATGACACTACGTTTTTTCTCTGGTATTTTTGGTTTGAAAACCCACCGAAAGTCAAAATACAAAAACAATTCTTCTGTAGGTTGAAAAGAGACAAATACTCCCTCAAAAACAATTTTATGACATTAAACTTCAAACTAAATGAATATATGTATTATTTATTACAAAAATTAATTTTTTTGGAAATTAAAATTTGAAAAACAACTATATTTTTTTTGGAAATTTGAATCTAAATTATCGAAACAAAAAAATTTTGAAACTCAAGTGGCAGAATAGCTGTGAATTCCATGTTATAAAGAGAAGCCATTGCGCAGTATGATTTTTCTTACGGACTTCTTCCTTCCCCTTACGGCTAAAGCATAAGCTTAAAATTTGTATTTCCAAAGATTTTATATTTTAACAAGTAAGGAAGCCTAAGTTCGAGTGGAATCGAACATTAGATACTCAGCTGTATGCTTTCATTGTTTGTTTGCGTTTGATGGAAACACGGCGTATTTTATATAAAGCAAGTGTTGCAAGTGCATTTTCAAAATTTTTATCAGTCACCCAACTAAGCATATGAATATTATTCTTTGTGCAAAATTTCATTCCTTTATGACTTCTAGTTACAAAGATGTCACGTTACAAATTCCAAAAGGGTGTTCCAGAAATATCTCTGTTAAAAAGTAGGCGTGGTCATAAACCGATTTCAATAAATTTTTGCGTGTCTATTAAGACAAGTTATAAAAGTGTATAAACAAAGTTTCGTCATAATACCTCAATTATTTGTCGAGTTATAGGCCAAAATTTTTCCATTTTTTGTTTCAGGTCTATTGTGCAACTTATGCCACAAAATTTCAATGAATAATCTTTATGTTTGACAAAGATATCGCTTAAAATGTTTTTATTAGGCCACTTTATAATACCCATATATAAAAGTGGGCGTGGCCGTCAACCGATTTCGCTAAAATTTTCAACATGTATTACCACAAGTAATAAAAGTGTACACACCAAGTTTCGTCATTATATATCAATTATTTGTCGAGTTATGGGCTCAGAAATCTCGTATATTCCAGCTTCTAAAAAGAGGCGGTGCCACGCCCATTTTCCAAAATTTTTGTGTTTTTCGTTGTATGTCCGCAGGTAGACTCCTGACTTAAAATTTCAATGATATATCTTCATATTTGACAGAGATATCACTTAAAATGTTTTTATTAGGCCACTTTATAATACCCATATATAAAAGTGGGCGTGGCCGTCAACCGATTTTGACAATTTTTCGTCCAAACATTTGCCTAAGTAAGTATATCACGCGTACCAAATTTCATCGACATATCTTCAACAGTTTCTGAGTTATGACTCATAAATCTTTCAATGTTTGCTCCTTAATAAGTGGGCGTGGCACCGCCCATTTTCCAAAATTCCATCAAATTTCTTCTTAGGGGCCTGAGCTCAACACGTGGGTAAAATTTCATCACTCTAGCTATATTAGTGGCTGAGATACCAAATTTCCGATTTTTTCTATATAGGAAAAGTGGGCGTGGTCATGGTCCGATTTCGCCCATTTTCAATACCAACCGTCCCAGTGTCGATAGCAATTTGCATTTCAAATTTCATCAAAATATCTCAATTTTTGCGCGATTTAGGGTGTTTACAGACGGACGGGCGGACAGACGGACGGACGGACGGATGGACGGACATGGCTCAATCGATTTCTCTTTTCACCCTGATCACTTTGGTATATATAAGTCTATATCTATCTCGATTATTTCATTCTGTTACAATCCACCGTTATGTGATTAAAACTATAATACTCTGTGTACTAGTACAGCTGAGTATAAAAATAATTTATTTTATAGTTGTCAAATTGAAACAATTGTCAGAAAAAAGTGCCGAATGTCAAAAACCTATCGAAATACAAGGTGGCTCGTTGGTTTTTAACCGCCTAGATGGTATTTCGTGGGTTTCTCCAACATAGCTTATTCCCTTTAACCAACACAAAACTGTATTTGACCACCTCTTTCACACAAAAAACCTTGTAGAATACCAGGAAAAAACGTAGTGTCATATGGGCATTAATGGAAAACAGACCCTTTTTTTATAACGTGATTTTAGTTAAGTGAAAAAGAAAAAAGATAGATATTGACGATTTTTTCGCTGAAATGATGATTTTTTATTTGCAAACATCAAATTATCGTATGAAAATGAAAAATATATAATCCTATATCTCCAGTTATCATTATTTCTATCGCATGGTAATTGCAAATTGTAAGCAAGTTTACCTGTGTTTTTCATATATATCGATATGGAAGTATAATTTCAATGAGAATTTTCAAAATGTATTAGTTCAATTGCTTATTTATCGGTTTATACACTTATTTAAATGCATATACTTAACATATTTTTATACTCAGCTGTACTAGTACACAGAGTATTATAGTTTTAATCACATAACGGTGGATTGTAACAGAATGAAATAATCGAGATAGATATAGACTTATATATATCAAAATGATCAGGGTGAAAAGAGAAATCGATTGAGCCATGTCCGTCCGTCCGTCCGTCCGTCCGTCCGTCCGTCCGTCCGTCCGTCCGTCCGTCTGTCCGTCCGTCCGTCCGTCCGTCCGTCTGTAAACACTCTAACTCGCGCAAAAATTGAGATATTTTGATGAAATTTGGAACGCAAGTTGGTATCGAGACTGGGACGGTTGGTATTGAAAATGGGCGAAATCGGACCATGACCACGCCCACTTTTCCTATATAGAAAAAATCGGAAATTTGGTATCTCAGCCACTAATATAGCTAGAGTTTTAAAATTTTACCCACGTATTGAGCTCGGGCCCTTATGAAGAAATTTGATGAAGTTTTGGAAAATGGGCGGTGCCACGCCCACTTATTAAGGGTCAAACATTGAAAGTTTTATATGTCATAACTCAGAAACCGTTGAAGATATATCGATGAAATTTGGTACGCGTAATTTGCTTACATAGACAAATGTTTTGACGAAAAATTATCAAAATCGGTTTACGGCCACGCCCACTTTTATATATGTGTATTATAAAGTGACCTAATAAAACCATTTTAAGCGATATCTCTGTCAAATATAAAGATCTATCATTGAAATTTTGTCGCATGAGTCCAACTATGGACATAAAACAAAAAACACAAAAATTTTGGAATATGGGCGGTGCCACGCCCACTTATTAAGGGGCAGACATTGAAAGTTTTATGAGTCATAACTCAGAAACCGTTGAAGATATATCGATGAAATTCGGTACGCGTAATATAATTACTTAGTCAAATGTTTTGGCGAAAAATTATCAAAATCGGTTGACGGCCACGCCCACTTTTATATATAGGAAATATAAGGGGGCCTAATAAAAACATTTTAAGCGATATCTCTGTCAAATATAAAGATCAATCACTGAGATTTTGTGGCAGGAGTCCAACTATGGACATAAAACAAAAACTACAAAAATTTTGGAAAATGGGCGGTGCCACGCCCACTTATTAAGGAGCGAATATTGAAAGTTTAATAAGCCATAACTCAGAAACCGTTAAAGGTATATCGATGAAATCTGGTACGCGTGATATATTTACTTAGCCAAATGTGTGGACGAAAAATTACCAAAATCGGTTGACGACCGCGCCCACTTTTATATATGTGTATTATAAAGTGACCTAATAAAACCATTTTAAGCGATATCTATGTGAAATATAAAGATAATTCATTGAAATTTTGTGACATGAGTTTTACAATAGACCGGAAACAAAAAATAAAAAAGTTTGGAAAATGGGCGTGGCACCGCCTCTTTTTAGACAAAGGGATATATGAGATTTCTTAGCCTTTAACTCGACAAATAATTGAGATATTATGACGAAACTTGGTTTATACACTTTTATAACATGTGTTAATAGACACGCAAAAATGTATTGAAATCGGTTTATGACCACGCCTACTTTTTAACAAAGATATTTCTGGAACACCCTTTTGGAATTTGTAACGTGAAGTCTTTGTAACTAAAAGTCATAGAGGGATGAAATTTTGCACTAACAATAATATTTGTATGCTTATTTGGATGATTGATATAAATTTTGAAAATGGGCGTGGCTGCGCCCTGTTTATGCAGCACTCGTTTCATATAAAATACACCCTATATCGAACAAACGCAAACAAACAATGAAAGCATACAGCTGAGTATCTAATGTTCGATTGCACTCGAACTTAGGCTTCCTTACTTGTTAATTTTTATGTTCAAGACCAATCGTAAGAAGAACCATCGGGCTCAAACTAATCGACTATATTGTCTTCGCCCTCAACTTCACTACACTCATCAACATCCACATCATTATCAATGATATACTCTATTTGGCTTTGTGTCAGGCGATTTGGCTCTAAACCATACATACATTAATCTGCAAATGTATCACAAATAATAAAATATTGGAGCTAAAATACTTACCGAAGCTTTCTCTCTTTCATGTTTATACGAATTTAATAAAAATCAGCTTTTACGCACAAAATAACACTGATGGTCACTGAATGACCTGAAGGGGCGCACACGTAACTCTTGATGTTACCACTTGTTTGATAATGCAAAATCCTTCTTTTTATGCTTTTGCGAAAGGATTTTCCTCAATACAGAAATACATTCTAAAATTTTGTTCATATTAGCATTTATGAGAAAATTAAACAAAAAAAGGTCATCAAATGACCTAAATGTAACAGAAGGGTTAATGTGAAAATCAATAAACAGATTTGGGTAACTTCATACAACGTCATACAAAAAACCTTACGAAGTAGCCCAAACCTGCAATTATTTCAGCACGTGGATCAGACCTATTTTTCGATGTGTATGTGATGGAACATTACTCATGCTTGTGCATTTTTCGGCCCTTTAGGAAGCAGCTTGTCACTTCTGCACACTCGACCGATTTTCGGCACTATTTTGCGTTTGGACAAATATGACACAATTTGAATTTTTCATCACTGAATGTACTCATTTGTTCGATACCGTGGTTGAAGTACTCGATACCAAAAAATATCGTTGCAAAAGAATCGAGTAAAAAGTATCGGTATCAAATGCAAAAAATATCAATTTGGTATCGTATCGTTACGAAATTCGTGTCCCTAGCAGTGGCGTAGCTAGAGAATTTTTCGGGGGGGGTCACAGCCAATGTAAAAAATTTACCAAAATTAAAATTACCAAAAAAAAATTTTTTTACAAATGATAAAAATCGCTAGCTTAGAATGCAAATTGTGTAAGTCCTTTTTTAAAACTTTGTAGGAGAGACAAAAAACAAAAAAGAAAAAAAAAATCGAAATGAAAAAAAATTTCTGTTCATATAAATATTTTAGACTTACACAATTTTTTTCGCTTTTTGGACTTACACAATTTGCGTATCACTGAATAACAACGAGTAGAAATATGACAAGTATCTCAGACTTGTTTAGCGCGGTGCGTATTTGATTTTTCTAGCGTTCTACATAAAAATACACTTTTTCATAAAAGTGGACTTACACAGTTTGCACTCTAGGCTAGCGAAATGTAATTTTTTCAGACAATAATTTAACATTTTAGTATACAAATATCGCTTATAATACATATATCAAACTCTTAAGGGCCTTGGCCACTTAAAATCTGGAATGTTAAGAAGAGTACACATATGTGTGAGTGTCGGGTGATTGACGCAAATATCTAAAAGATTTGATTCTCATCAACGCGAGCCCGAACAAGAACGTGTAGCACGACGACTGCCGATTGCACTAACACACACAAAAAAACACACATACACACTGCTTGACATGCCAGATTGTGAGTTGCCAAGGGCCTTTAAAATTGAATTTTGTAAAGTTGTTACAATTACAGAAAAAAAACATACCCACATATTGGAAATAGAATGGGGAACAATAATACATCGCTTTTTCCCGACCCCATACTCTGCGCTTGCCCCAGATGGTCGCAACTTAGCATATCTGAAGTTAATTTTTTTGTTTTTTTCTTACATATTTTTATGTGCTAGTTTCAACTTGAATATTTATTATTTAAAGCATTTCATTTAAGTAATCGTGATGAATCCTAAAGGTTCAAGTAATTATTAACACTTTTCAATAATATCCTTGGTTTCCAATAATTCTAAGTTTATAGTTTTAAGCTTTTAAAGTTGGGATATTTAAAAAAAAATTATCACTCTTTTTCATGTTAAAAATTGGTTTTGTTATGTTGCTCTGTCAGACTCAGTCAAATTAACCCTCGGACATGATATCTAGTACAATTAGTAGTTAGCCGACAAAAAATTACGTCGCACATAGCCGCACTTCACTACTAGATACAGGGTTTTTCATATGTACCTACAATAATTTTCTTTTTGTGCTTTATATTTAATTTTAATGTTTATATTTCTAACGCATATCTTGGTTAATGTAGGTGATGCTCGAAAGTAACCCAGATATTTAGCAGCGATTATTGTTAACTTTTTAGGCAGTATTTTTAGTATTTCCAATTTTTCAAAGTTAAGGAAGTACTTATCATAAAAAGGGGCTAAGAATTATAAAGCTACATTTTTTAGAAGATTTTTGAGTATGCAATTTTGCAGCTCATTCAATTGTAATATAATAATATGCAACATTCAACTTTTTGAAAAATTTCATTGGCTTTTCGGAAATTTTAATTGGAACGGTATCACGTACATATAACGCAAACACCCTACAGAAAAAAATTACTAAAATCAACGAAAATTTTTACAGCATTGAGAATAGCACTTTTTACACTAAAATTGGTTGGCTACATAACAGTACACTTAGAAATCTCCTCAAAATCTTCTATAAATTCTGGCCGCGCTTTGAAATTTTTAATCCACTTTTAGAAATTTCTACGATTTTTCGGATTTTTCCATAAGCTTAGAAATCCTGCTTAAGGCGATTTTTATTGAAAAATTGTTTACATTTTTAAACGAAAATAAGAGAGTCAAATTTTCGACAGAACTGTTTGAAATAAATTTAAAAACTCTGGCGTATGATTTTTTTTTTGAGTCACTGTATATATTTTTCAATAAAATCGACTTTTAACTAGAGCCCTAGATACCCGGGTATCGAGCAATTCGATCTGATCGTTTTTGTTTGAAGCCCGTTTGTTGTTCAAATGCCCGTACAAACATTCGAGCTTACAAACAAAAAAAATGTGTATCGGAAAAACAAAAATAAAAAAAACTACATATAAAGAAAAATAATAATAAACAAAAGAAAAAAACAAACTTCAAAATACCCGAATTGTTCAAATGCCCGTACAAACATACGGGTAATAAACAAACAAACAACTCTTCGAGCATTTGAACAACAACTGTTCGGGCTACTCGAAAATGTTCAAAAAAAATCGAGAGCTCTACTTTTAACACAAATTATTAAAATTTTGCATTAAGCAAGCAATTTGGAATAGATGTACACAATAAAATATTTCTACCTATGTGCTGCGGTTATAAATAATAATTTTCTTATATAATTTAGTTTTTTAATATTCCATTTTGACAGACATTAAGTAAAATCTCAAGTTCAGATACTCTTATACATTGCATATTTATTCCCATTGTAGTTTATACTAATATTATTTGATTAAGATGATAAGTAATTGAAAGAAAACTTGAAATTTAAATAATTGGCGTTACTTTTCTGTTATTAGCATGTTAATAAAAGCAATACCGTATAATAATTGTAGCGTTTGTTGAGCCGTAGGGAAGTGCAGGAACCGTAGGAATTTTACCACAAAAGAGCGAATATAAGTACAAAGAATGTAAATTGTGGTAAAATTCCTGCGGTTCTTGCACTTTCCTACGGCTCAACAAACGCTAGAATTATAAGTAATACTTCGTGAAAAAGCGCTAAATTTCGAATTACCAATTTCGAAAAATTACTATTCTCATTGATTTTTTCCTGAAAAAGAAATGTATGCTAATAAAGTCAAAGATGGTTTTATGGTCAAAACGAATCTTTCGGGGGGGGGGGTTTTGTCCCCAAAACCCCCCCCGTTACTACGCCACTGGTCCCTAGTCACGATCTGCTCAACGCAGCCAGTGGTTCTTTATTCGCTGACCAATGTCAATGTATGCGGATAGCTCGTACAGCTCATTAAATCTCTATCGAGTATCGTTTATATATTAACAAAAATTAATAAAAACATTTTAAGTTGTACATGTGTAACAAAAAAAATGTATTAAAAAAAAATTAAAAATTGAATTAAATAAATTTCGTGCTAAGCACTAAAAAACTCTTTCAAAAAAAAAAATTAATTTTACTTTTAATTTAAAGTTTAAATTTTACTAAATAACATTTTCAATAAAACTCAGCACGCGTTGAAAAATTCAATTTTCATGCAAAAATTCCATTGAAAATTGCTTTTCTTTTTACATAACCACATTAATTGTGGCAGAAAAAGAGCAACAACAATTGTTTTGCTGGCTGCTTTACAACAACAGCAACAACAATAAGTAGGTACACTAAATACAAATGGACTGAACTTGAATTTATTGCGGACGAGCATTTGGTAACGTGCCGCTCGCCAGCCGTCATTGAGTGCCATCTTAATTTTCTTGTGCTCGCTTTTCTCTTATTTTCTTTAATTTTTGCATTTTTTTTTTTGCCGTTGTCCATTCAATCAATTTTCACTTAAAATGTGTAGCATATGCGCGCCACACGCGAATCTTGGTCAGCAGTGCAAACCACTGACCAGTCCGGCAGCCCGTCAGCCGCAACAGCCCCGCCAAGTGTTGTTTAGCGTTTTGATTTGATTGTCTGTCTGACGCGCGCGCGCATGCGCAGACGGAAATCAGCAAAGCAATTAAGAAAAAGCATATAAATTTCGTTTGGAAATTCGCCAAAAAACTATAAAATTGAAAAAGAAAAAGAAAACAGAAAAAGAGAAAAAATAAATAAAAGAAGTGAAATGAAGTGAAGTGAGTTAAGCGCGAATTGTGTGCGTTTTGCACGCTTTTATTGCTTTTAAAGCGAAAACACACACCAAACGGGACAGCTGAAGAGCTTCATGTCTCGTTATATATGTATATGTGTATGTATGTACATTAGGGCGGAGTGAATTGGGGCTTTTTTTTGAAATCATTATTGCTCGGCCTGCAGAAATTTGCCTTTCTAGTACAAAAGTAAGGCTGCAAAATATTATTGGGCCAGTCCTTTATTTGGAGTTGCCCCAATTCCATTAAAGAATGGACAAAATGCTACAGATGCATAAAATTCATTAGCTAGATAACACTAATTTGCGATTGCGGTCGGTTACGGCCGGTAATCCTTTGGGGTAAGGCGCCACGTTTACTGCACGACTGACTATTGGCTCCCCTGATTAAGTGCACGATCATCCAGAGTCCGGCCCTCTCACCTCCCTTATAGCTTGAACAAACCCAAGATGCCACTCCCCGCGTTGTAAGTCCACCTAAATACCACCAGGTATGCTTGCGTGAATGCACGAGCTGGCTCGCCGGATTGGGTGGGTTCTTGTGGCTAGTGACCTACAAACCGCAGCAATCAAAAAAAAAAATCATACCAGAAATTTCCAAAATTTCAAACAAGTTTTCTCGAATTTTCAGAATTTTTGTATAAGCTTGAAGGCACTGATTTGAAAATTTTTCATTGGAGAATTGCGTGTATTTTTAGGAGAAATTAGCAAATTAATTTTATCTAGCAAATTAATTTTATGCATCTGGAGCATTTTCTCCATTCTTTAATGGAATTGGGGAACCTCCAAATAAAGGACGAGGCCAATAATATTTTGCAGCCTTACTTTTGTACTAGAAAGGCAACTTTCTGCAGGCCGAGCAATAATGATTTCAAAAAAGGCCCCAATTAACTCCGCCCTAATGTACATACATAGGAACATATTTATGTTTACTTCATTTACACATAATGTACTTGCTGTAATAAAGAAAACAATATCTGCAAAAGCGCATGAAATGTTTAAAGCAGATTAGCAAAAAACAAAAAAAAAGCTGCCAACAAAGTTGATAACAAAATAATGTACTCGTACTCGTACATAAACCACAAGCAGAAGCAAAAGACAAAAGCCAAAAGAAAAAACCAATAAAGTAAAAAAAGAAATTGCAAAAAAAAAGTTGCATAAGATTTGAGCAGCAGCAGCCGCTTTAACGGTAGTGCTGTTAATAATAAAAAAACGCAGAAACAGAAGAAGAAGAAGGATAAGAAGAAGAAGAAGAGAAGAAGAAGAAGAAGAAGAAGAAGAAGAAGAAGAAGAAGAAGAAGAAAAAGAAAAATGAGAAAAAGAAGAATACGAAAAAAGGCGAAACAAAAACAGCAAAATACTTGTTTGATTTTATTTTGCTGTGCTTTTCTGGTTTCTTCTCTTTTTTTAATGTCTTTATTGTTGTTGTTATTGTCACTGCAACTAGTGGCTATATCGGTTGTCCATTGCAGTCATGGCCGTTGCTTGACTGTTGCTTTGTTGTTGCTTTGCTGCTTTTGTTTTTATATTTTTGTGTTTTTTGCTTTTGTTTTTAATATTCGTATGCATCGATTAACTGAATTGACTACCGATTTTTTTGGCTTTGATGCATAAATTTAATTTAATTTAGTGTTTTTTTTTTCATTTTATTTTATTTTCATGCATTTTTTATTTTTATTTTTATTTTTTTCATTTTATTTTATTTTCATGAATTTTTTATTTTTATTTTTTTTTTTTTTCATTTTATTTTACTTTTATGCATTTTTTATTTTTATTTATTATTTTTTTTCATTTTATTTTATTTTTATGCATTTTTTATTATTTAATTATTATTTATTTTTTTTTTTCATTTTATTTTTTTTCATGTATTTTTTATTTTTATTTATTTTTTTTTTATTTAAAGATGTTTTTGGATTGTTTGTGAATTTAGCTGCGATTCCAAATGGGAATGAATTGCGAACAAAATAATATCTAATTTATATCGTGTTCAGGCATGCGCTTAATAGACTCTTAGCACTTCAAGTACTTTCAGCATTTTTAACGCTAATTGAGCTTTATCTGCCATACAAACAACTCAGTTTATTAATAGTCTGTTTAGAATGAATTTTCATGGCAATTGATTCTCAATGCAACTCTGTTAACTGAGGTGTTTTTATTTAGCTAACGATATGTCATGGCAAGGAAATGTAAGATGAGTGAAATGCTCTGGTTTTCCAACTTAAATCAAAATGTTTTTCATTTCGGGTTCTACTGAATTAATCCAAATATGTACTTCTTTCGCGAAAGATTAATGATTTTTGATGACGTTTAATATGCTGACATTAAAAAGGTACATTAGGTTGATAGCAACTGAGAACTGGTTCGTAAGTACTCCAATGATGAACTTAGGCTTACTAAGCTTTCGTAACAAAAAATTCCCTTCTCGAGGGAAACATATTGATGTATCAAACTTTAAGATCCGACAATAAATTTCAAAGGTGTGGATCCTTATTTTTAGTATTATTTTTTTAACATATACCTATAAAAGTGGAATTGGTCAATATTTAGGGTGGTTGCCAAAAATGCGTTATATGATGCGAATGCGTATTACGCCGAACTGTTTTTTTTTTTTTTTAACATTTATGTTAAATTTATTTGCAATGTTCCCAAATAAAAAACTTCCGAACTTTTTTTTAGTTTAAAATTAATAAAAAACAATTTCCTCATAAATGTTTAAATTACTTTTAAGACGGTGTTTTTTTTATTTATTTTTTCTATAAAGAGTATTACTAATGTGCATACAAACATGTTTTTTTTATTTATTTTTTTTATAAAGAGTATTACTAATGTGCATACAAACATTTTAATATATTTTCTCCACAAAAGCATCCACAAAAAATTCTGTTTGTGGGTGTGTGTGTGTGCATGTCACTTAAAAACATTTCGGTTTAGTTACTGATTTTGTGAGTGCAAACATAAAAATTATTTTACAACGAGAAAATTGTTAACATTTAAAAAAAAATAATAATAAAAAATAAAAAATAAAAGAACTTGCATTGCAGTAAGCAGCGAAATAAAGCAAACGAAACAGGTGAGTGTAAATTTATATTAAAAAAAAAATAAAAATAAAATATTAAAAATAAAAAATAAAAATTTTAAAAATAAGAAAAAAACTCAAAAATTTTAATAACACGAGCTTATTATGTGCTGCAAAGTGCCAGTTTCATTCACTTAATTAACAAATACTCAATTGTAATTAATAAAAATTATGCCTAAATCGCACATACATATTTCATGCTTAAACAGCAATTTACGCAACGACCCTAATAACTTTCGTTGCCAAACAAAAAAATGCGATGAAAATAATGATTATTATAATCACTATCAATCAAATTATTTGTTTAGTAAATTTTTTATGTATTTTGCACGCACCCCAAGCCATTGATATAAAACAATTATTTAACACATGTATTTTATGTACATATATTTCGACAAATTTATAGAGAAATAAATTAAGCTTTTTAGGCTTAAAATGTTAAGTTTTTTTTTTTCTAGACTAAAATGAGTAAATATTATTTTCAATGCCGGCACCATACAAATCTAGTCTTCAAACCGATTCTATTTATATCTATCAACTGTGGCCAAGTAAAAAAAAAATGCTCACATAAATAGAAGATACCCAATAAGAAATTGGTTTGTTTAAGAGTTGGAAAGCGTTTCGAAAACGAATAGCTTTTGCTCCACTTTCAACTTCAATAATGAATGTAAAAATAGTTTGTTGATCGATTCAAGAACTACATAGACGATGTTCAAGCAAAACTACACCTTTGTTATACGTTCTGTCGTTTTAAAATCGAAATCCAGCATATTCTCGTTGCGAAATTCAAATAAGAGAGAGTGTAGTTACTTTTCTTCTTTCGTTGCTGTTATTATGAAAAGAACAACAATTTTAATCTAAAAAAAAATTCTAAACAATGCTTGTTGTGTGGGA
This sequence comes from Urophora cardui, assembly GCA_960531455.1. Classification (NCBI taxonomy): domain Eukaryota; kingdom Metazoa; phylum Arthropoda; class Insecta; order Diptera; family Tephritidae; genus Urophora; species Urophora cardui. The sequence goes on along the minus strand of OY482670.1, from coordinate 118,240,343 downwards.
ATTCTGTCAGTTAACCCACATCCGCATTGAAAAGCAAATGCGTCATCGTGTGCTCAAAAAGAATTAAATTTTACTAATTAAAGACAACTCACTCATTATTGCTGTTGCGGATACATATATGAGCTGTTGATGACGAACTTATGACTTTCAAATGTTAACTGTTTATATGTAATACATATGTATACTTAGGTATATTGCCAATATTTCTGTACAAAAAGATGTCAAAGCATTTGCAAGTATTTCTTTTCTAATACATGTCAATCACAGATTTGCCTTTATTAGCATTGACAACAACACATTTACAGTGATTGTTGCTGAAAATCGCCAACAAACCCATAAAAGTTTCTGAATAAAAAAAATATATATTTTCCTTTCGCGTACTTGATTTATTTGAACTGCGACCGAATAGCCAAATTTGTTATTACAGTCAGAGAAAAAGTGAGCTAAATTTAAGTATAGCGGACTGGAATCAAGCCGAAAACGTTTTGAAAGTCTGTTAAACTTGAAAATGCTAAAATCAAGAATATATTCTTAATTTTAGAAAGGCATTTTTGAGAAGAAAAGGCATATATTAAGAACTTTCCGCTTTGAAACAAGCTTGAATAAATTTATTTTAAGCATAACTCATGATTGATTTAAGAATGTACATTGTACAATCTTATTTTAAGAATGTTCAAATTTGCTTTAAGAGCACTTATTCTTGATTTTCCACTTTTTCGAAATTCAAAATTCGAAATCATTTAACCCACCTAACACAAATAAAAAAGAAATTTTTTATATCTTTGCATTGTATTTTATTATTTTGAAAATTATATATTTTCTTGTAAACATTTGGCTATGATGGTCTTCAATTAGGAATTTCATTTTTAAATCAAGAATTTTATTCTTAAACCAAGATTTTTTCAGTTTTTATGTTGTTTCAAGATTACCCTTCTTGACTCAAAATTGAGGAAACTTAAATTTGATTTATTTTTCATTAATTTCTGTTTTTAGCCCGCAACTTTTCTCTGAGTGTAACACAAAAAAATGAGAATGGTTTTATAAGAGTTTAAGTTTTGCTTATGGAACATAATTTGTTATGAGAATTATGTCTGTGACCACAAGCAATAACCGCTTAAGTCGACTTAGGAAGATATCGAGTTATATATAACACATTATTCTGCTTTTAAAACTCTATATTTCTATAAAACTCCCATGCTTATAACTTAACTCAATCAAAAGATACAAATAAAAACATTTAGGCTTAATTTACAATAGAGGTATGTATATTAAACTTGTTATAGCAGCCAAAGTAGATGTATGTATATACTTAAATATACTCTAATTTCTTCATAACATTTTTTTTTATTTACAAAATTTGATCGTCACATTGTGGATGTCTCACTGATTTTGCGTGCATAGTTTTTAATCGACTTTTATGATTTGTTAAGAAACGCCTTCGAATATAAAAATCAATTTATCTCGAAATCATATTTTTCGACTTAAGCGATTATTGCAAATTGCCACAGATATCCTCATGCATAATTTTAGTGATTATTTTTTTTATATGTATGTATGTAGATCTTTTTTGCATCAACAATATTTTTATTGCTTTGCATCAACTATATATAGGGTAGATGTTCCAGTGAACGGACAAATAACTTTTTTTTCAACATTGTGCTCAAGTATAAAATAATCAGTTAACTTTATTGAGACATTTGTATTTTATTTGAGACCACTAATTAATTTTTAATCGAATAAGCATATAAAAATTTAAATATAATTATTAGTTTTTCCAGAATAAATATATTTTTTGAGTAAAGTACTTTTTCACCAGTGACCGGACACTTTTTCCAGTGACCGGACAGCAAGGATCCAGTGAACGGACATATGTTTTTTCGAATAAAATACAACTAAAACTATGCTTAAAAGCAATTTAGATTTAAAATTAATGAAGGAGAATTCTTTAGAAATAAGGAATCATCTTGGTTTATTTATTTTATATTATTTAACAGCCTATGAAAGGATATAATATATTGGTCATATGTAAAGGACTTAAAGCGATTTAAGGAGACATGTTTCAGGAAATTATACATGTGTTACCTACTGTTAATAGTTTCTAAAGGTCTTTAGTTTATATAAAACTTTAAATTATCTACGATATGAAAATTTTTTTCCTAAACATATATATTTCAAATGTTGAAAAATTAAGTGAAAACTATTAAGGTGGGATATATATGTAGCTATTTCGAAAGGGGCTTAATATTTTCCATCAGTACCACTTTCGGAATGGAAGTTTAAGCTGAGATAAATCCCACTCTTGTGACCGATTGCTTTATGCTTTCTGCTATAAGATTGCTACCTATAACTTACTTACTTACTTAATTGGCACGTAACCGTCCAGACGATTTTGGCCGAATCCAACATAGCGCGCCAGCTATTTCTGTTTCGTGCAGCATGGCGCCATTTGGGAATACCTAGGGAGCCAGCATCACTGTCCACCTGATCTTCCCAACGTAGTGGAGGTCTCCCCTTTCTTCTGCATTCAGCGGGTTTCGACCTACCTATAACAGCTGACAGTTAATATCCAGTTTGCCTTTCCATATATATGTATGTCGGCATTTTGCTAATGATGCTTATAATTCAGCAACATTTTAATCGATAAATACAATTGCAGCTTTTTATTTCATTAAAAACTTGAATATCGACGCTTCCAAACAATACTGTACTAAGTCGACTTAGTACATTTTCCCGTTTTTGGCGTTTTCAAGTATTACGTGTCTTAATTTAGATGCTGTCTAATTTTGGTATCAATCGGACAATCCAATCAAAAGTTATAAGCAAAAGTGTGCATATAATACAACTCGAGATTTTTTCAGAATAATAACTTTGAGAGCTTGCCATGAAAAAGAACGTAGCAAGTTTTTATTTTTTCTTACGGTTTTATATAAAGGGTACCCTAGCTTTGATACTGTCGAGTTTTGGTGTTGATCGTTCAATCCAAACAGAAGTTACAAGTGAAAATGTACTTAGCATACAACTGCAAATTCATATCGAGTTTAAACTTTGAGAGCTTCTCCTGCAAAACACAGTTTTCAGACTTAGTACAGTTTTGTTTGGAAACGTCGATATGAGAGCCCAACTTTTAAAAAATTTGAAAAAATTATTGTGATATTATATTTTTTTCCGTATATGATATTCTTTAGGCAGTATTTCGCACATCTGAACATGAAATTTTAATATATTTTTCAAATTTTTCTTTCCGGAGCTTGCTTTTTGTAATAGTACATTCAAAATGCGTTCCAAACAGGTTAAATTTCAAATATAACCGACTGTCCGGTCACTAGATCAAGACATATTTTTCTATAACTCCAGTCAGCGGACACCTGTCCGGACATTGGAACAAGGGCTAAATTGGTGTTCCAGTAACCGGACAGCTAATTTTATAGAAAATTGGAATTTTTTCTACCAAGTTTCTGTTTAAATGTAATTATACATCATATGCCAATAGAATTATGCACTATATGGCATGTTTCCATGCCCAGATACTGATATTCATCAACTTTAAAAATCTCTATACCACTAGCAAAAAAATAACTTTTTGATACATTTCTCTACAACCACCCACTAAATGCTATATCACAAAGCTTGTGTCACATCTATAGAAAAATTTAATTTATAATATAGTCAATATTGAATGCCTGCTTTGATTTAAATTAAATTTAATGTAAAATATTTAACGGTTTTCTATTTATAAGAGAAAAACCATGCTAGTGTCCGGTCACTGGGTACTGTCCGTTCACTGGAACATCTACCCTAAAAGTTCAATGGGGTTTGTTACTTCTTATACATACATACATGCTATCAAATGAATGCTATTTAAAAAAAAAAAATGTCTTTTAAGTTGCAAAACAATAAATATCTGCTGCTGCAAAAATTACAATTAAAGAAAAGTGTCTCACAATTGTGAGCAAATTGTGACATTTTTGTGTTATCCACTTTTACATTAAAGCAGATATCCACATAAGCAACACACTTGATTTGAATGCTTACACGCAGGGATTGCAAATAATCGTTCTTTTTTAAGTTTTGACTAAAAAAATCATACTGAAAGAGGAATGCTAAGCGCAAAAGAAGTAATCACCGTAACGCAGACTACCTCTAGGTGCATTAACTTTTATTTTTTTCGATTTTTATAAAAACATTGATTTTAACTTTTATTTTCTGAGCAAAAAGTAAACCTCAGGAAATAATTATTAAAAATCACCTTTCTGGATACAATCATAACCGTTACATTCTCAACTCGAAAAGCAATTGAGAAATAATCATATTCTCTCAAATCTACATCTCAAATAATAGTCGATAATGTGATCAATATTAAAGTTTATTTTTTAGGTGGGGTGCTATAAAACAAACGGCAATAAAGCAAACTTTGCTGTAATTCACTTCCGAATGGGAAATAATACCAACTTTTGATTATTTCCAGCAGATCTAGGTAATAACGCAAAATTGGTCTTATTTCACTTGTTTATCCCCGTTATATTTCATGAGGATCGACGCCGAGCCTTGAAGCGGTTGGCAAATATCGACTGCGGCGCTTTTTCTTTAGGACAAAAAGCAATTCAAATATGTAAATGAAAATTTTGAATTAATAATCGCGCGTCTATATGTACGCTTTGCAGATACAATTTTGCCCTATCGTCATCTTAAAAATTTGGTATTATTGCTCAAGGACATGTGCGATAAAGCAAATTGGTGTAATATCTCAATTGGGAGCGCAAATTTGCTTTATTGCCGTTTGCTTTATAGCACCCCCCCTCCCCCTCACTTTTGTGTAGGTGATTTTGGGCTAATTTTCAAACTGAAATTTTCATTTTCTCAAACTATCTCAAACATGAAACAAATTGACATGGAATGTAAACGGAAGCCTAACTAACGTTGGATAATCATTTGAAACGAACGTTTGGGATTTTTGCGTTCAATGTTTATTGGGTAGATACGTATGTACATATACATTGCATATATGTACATTTTTGTGTGCAGCAGCCGACTCACTCAAAAGTCAATTTTACATTGTTATTGTGTCAACTAAGCAAGAAAACTAACTTTGCTCATATGCATATATGTACAATGTACATACATATGTAGTGGATACTCGTATCATAGAAAATTATAACAAGAAATTAAGCAATGAGCTTAGATACATACATATATACGTACATACATACATTTGTATGTAAGAAATTCATACTATACAATGTAGACAATGTAACTTGGTATGCCAGTTATCTAATCAACAGCTTGTTTCGATTCATAAAGCAATATTTCTGCACAAACTCATACATATATAGTTAGTACATTTATGGGAGCATAAACAATTGTAAATATGTAAATAAAAGAAATTATACCATCATAATGACAAATGTTTAAAAGTTGTGCTTTCATAGTCAAATAAAGTCACAGCCCATTTATTAGACGAACCCAAAACCTCGTGCTGACATTATTACTTTTTTTTTATTTTCTGCTTGCTGTTTCTTATTTATGTAACGCAAGTTAACTTTAAGAAAGCGCGTCTCCACGAAACATAATTTGCTCTACAAATAATTCGATAAATGGTTCGTGATTTCATTCGTCTACTCAGTGAAACGTTATTCAAATTGTCGCGCTCTAATTCTTGTTTTTCTTTGTTCATTGCCAGTTGGAAAAGGTAATGTATGATCAGCTATAAATGGATATAAGGGCCATAGGATCTATATATTCCAGAATGCATGATTTTTTTAATTGTGATGTCCTAAGAAAGTCACGCATCCAATGTATGGATGCAGTGGTGCCAGATTGAGGGAAATTTCCCTTTTTGAGGGATATTTCACTGTAAAATTTTTAAAGAGGGAAAAAAGGGACATTTTGTTGTCGTCCATATAAAAAAAAAGGGATTTTTTGGTTGTAGAACTGTTTACATACCTATATAAGTATAATTTATAGTATAACTTAAAATAAGCACATCTCACACTGGAAAACTCTCACTCAGTGTATGAATACACACGCTTTCGCCTTAACTTGTGCAATGCAAAATTAATATTCAAAAGAATTTTGGAGAATTTTGAGCTATTTCGTTTGGTCTCATGTGAAGATAAGCGTAAAAGAGCAGAAACTATTTATGAAAAATTGGAAAGAATTCAAAACAAGGCTTATTTTAGATTTCTGAAGTACGTTCTTAACTTCTTCAATGAATTTAACTTATTTTTCCAAAGCCGACTAGGGCAAGAAGCTAAGACAACTGTGTGGAAAATTGCAAGAAATTTCTTAAAACCCGACTTTTTTACAATTTCGTGGAAATTACAGATAAAAGTTTTGGAACTTCCAACTCCATATTTACTTGACGTGCATAACGTTTATGTTGGTTATGAATGCGAAGGTATTTTGTCAAATTTAAATTTGGAGGAAAAGATTGTATTCAAAAAAAGTGTTTGCGCTTTTATGAAGCTTCTACTTTTCAGATAATATCACGTTTTCCAATGTAAAAAGCGAAACAAACTATCTAGTGATATGTTAAATAGTATAAGTAAAGTAACAGTTGCCTTTCAATCCAAAAATATCAATTGCTTCAACTTTAAAATCAACAAAAATCATATCCACTTGCACAATGCAAATAATTTGTACAACTGATACTTTTAGCTATTAAAAAACTGTATTTGCTTGTTATATATTCTTATATTACTGAAATAAATGCATTAAATTCGGTGGGAATTTTGTGGGTTTTTTTTTATTTGAAATGTGGGAAATTAGGGATTTTTTCCAATTTCTGTGGGAATTTTACCGGAAATTATATGGCATCACTGTATGGAAGTGAGTCGCTCTCGGCCGTAAGCTCAGTTTCGGTTTATTTTCTCACTACAATTGCTCTCTCGCTCTCATTCATTTTATGCCTCCTAATATGACTTTAAAAAATTAATAATTTTTTTTTTTGCATTTTTCTCTTCATCCTCTCTCCATCCTGTTTCCAACTAGAAATATGTAACTTCACTCCAGCTTGTTCTCCTCTGCTTCTCTCATTGTGGCACCATCTTCCCCTTCACTGCTTCATCGAACGCCTTCATATAATGGGACATTCAACATTATATTGGTATTTAGTAATGCGTTTATACGTCCGCTTTTTTTTCGAAAAAGGCTCTGTGAATTGTTGTGATCATTGTAAACAGCAAAACTAAAGAAAAACTGATTCTCATAATTGGTTTTGTTGCTAGATTCAATGTTATAGCTGAGAGCCGATACCTCTGCATTCCAGAGTGTATTCGATTTCCTCTAAGTTAGAAGGTATAGCTGATATCCGATACCTGATATATTCGCTTACTTTGGAATGCATTCTAGAATGTATTCGATTTCCTATAAGCCACACAACAGAGAGTTTAGATGAAATCGTAGTATTTTTTTTTTTTTTGAATACATATTTTAATGTAAATTTTTCGTACATCTTTTCATGCGTCCACAAGGTCATGTATGACCACCTTTCCAACTGGGTTATTAAATATTACTTTGCATGTGTCATACATATATTCGATAGAATTGCGATTAAACTTAAAGACCGTTTCGATTTAAGCATAATGCGTGGGATGATTCCGAGTGAATGCACTTTAATTGAGATGGTTCACTTAGTGATGGCGAGTCCGAAATATTTTAGGTTTGCTGTGAAAACGAGAAGAATCGTCGAGAACTCGTATAGGAATGAATATCATCTAGAGCGTTCGAAATGTTTGAACAATAGAGACAATCGAATAAAATAACTCGTACACGCCCATCACTACACCTTTTCCAGATTGAAATCAGAAAACGCCAATTGAATTTCAGAATAGGTAATTTGATTTCAGAATTTGTCATTTGGATTTCAGAATAGGTAATTGGATTTCAGAATGTGTGCATTGGATTTCAGATATCATAAACTTTAGTTCGTAAAGTTGGAAAATAATTTGTAAGTTCAATTCAGATTATAAATTCATATAAGTTATGTACTACAGATACAATTCAAAATATGACATAATCAAGTATTTAAGTATCACAAAAACAGTTCGAAAGATATTTTCTGAAATCGGATTGTCTATTTCTGAAATCCCATTCACACATTCTGAAATCCAATTACCTATTCTGAAATCCAATTCTAATTTTATGAAATCCAAATGAAAATTTCTGAAATCCAATTACAAGTTCTGAAATTCAATTAAAGTTTTCTGAAATACAATTGGAGTTTTCTGATTTCAATCTGGAAAATGTGTAGTTTCGCCTTCAATATTTTATACTTCCCTCAACGCATGCTTTGTTAAGTATTCAAACAAATTCTGACCCACCCTAACAATTATGCAATAAAGTTTATTGAATAAACAGTTAAATTTATTATTTCACACTCTTTAAAGTATATTCTAATATTTAAAGTAAATATTATCTAACACCTCACAATCAATAATAGTAAACTAAAAGTAGCGAAATTAGTGAACACAATAAACGAAAAAAAGAAGCGCCGATATCTACTTAGCCGAAATGTGTAAATTGTCGAAGTGTTACTTATTCGACTATTCTGTGCTATTGTTATTTTCGCAATTCTTTTGCTTGAACAACGCATTTTTTTGGCTTTTTGTTGTCTTTTGTCAAGTCATCTTCTACATACATAAAAAAAAAATAAACAATTTTTTTTAATGTTTTTGCATTTGTTAAAAAAAAATTGATTTAGTAGAACGTCTGTGGAATTAAAAACGACTGTGGGCAATGTGAGACAAGACAGCCTCTTAATAACTAATAATGACTCTATTAACTAGCTGCTTAGTTAACATGTTTTTGTTTGTATTTTTTTTTTTGTTCAGTTACGTTTTTTTTAATTAAGCTATGAGCTACAAACATATGTAACACGTTTTAAATGAGAATACAAAAAGCTTGCGCAAAAATCATTAATAATAAACTAAACGGATCAAGAAAGACGCCCATTTAATAATTATTGGCTATTAAACTGGTGTTTTTCCTTGGGTGATTTTATTTGCAACAATTTTTTTTTTTTAATTTGCAAAGCAATTAATTTTGACCCAAATTTTGTACACATTTTATGAAAAGGTCAGAGCTTTGTACAAAAGTTTTTTTTTGTTTTTTTTTTTTTTAATTATTTCTGCAACTAAGAACTCTTTGCTTGGCTGCTCCCATATAGTTACATAAATATCAGACAGACGGTGTGGTCCGAACTTTCGGGTCAATCTACAATAAAAGGCAATTTGCAATCATGTTTGGCAATTTGCATAAAAAATTTGGGCGTTGACAAAAAAAAAACAAAAACAAAAAACAAATTAATGTTTAAGTAGTATTAACAGGCTATACGTAAATTTAAATTTACAAAGATAAAAGCAAGCAAAGTAAATATGACATTGGTAGGCCCAGCAGCTAATGCATGCACACAACCATAAAACTGATAAATTCAAATACCACTTTTGACATGATCGATGATCTTTGCACTCAGCGCCGACAATAGAAATAAAAATATCTATAAAATAAACATGGAGCGAAAATAAAAAACGACAGCAACAACAAAGCGGTGAGTTGCACTCAGCAGCCGCAGCACAAAAAAAAAAATGCATTTGCATTGCATCGCAGCAGAAAAAAAATTTTGCACATATTTTTTACTTGGTTTTTTGTTTGTGCAAACAAAAAAAAATTTTTTTTTTTTAATTTTTTATACCTTTCATGAGAATGAAATGGTATTATAACTTAGTGCCAAAAAATTTTTGTCGAAAGTACCAGAAGGAAGCGTGGGGGACCCACCAAAATATATACCGATATGATCAGAATCACGAGCTGAGTCGATTAAGCCATGTCCGTCGGTCCGTCTGTCCGTCTGTCCGTCCGTCCGTCCGTGTGAACGCAAACTAGTCCCTCAGTTTTTGAGATATCTGAATGAAATTCGGAATACAGGTATTTTGTTATATGCAGCTGATCATTTGTCGGAACCGGTCGAATCGGACCACTATAACATATAGAAAACAACCGATTATTCAGATATACATGTAATTTTTGGATGTAATTTGCGCATAACTTCCCCATTTAAACAGCTAAGGACATGAAACTTTGAAGTAGACGTACCCATTTTGGCCCAAACAAGGTTACCGAAAATTGTCAAGATCGGACCACTATAACATATAGTTCCACAACATCCGATTATACACATTTTGGTGTATAACTTCTCCATTTTAACAGCTAACGGCCTGAAATTTTGAAGTATTTGTACCCATATGGACCCAAACGGGATTACCGAAAATTGTTAAGATCGGACCACTATAACCTATAGCTCCCCTACAACCGATTGTTCAGATAAACACATTTTGGTGTATAACTCCTCCATTTTAACAGCTAACGGCGAGAAATTTTGAAGTATTTGTACCCATATGGGCCCAAACGGGGTTACCGAAAATTGTCAAGATCGGACTATTATAACATATAGCTCCCATACAACCGATTGTTCAGATATGGACATTTTGGTGTATAACTCCTCCATTTTAACAGCTAACGGCGTGAAATTTTGAAGTATTTGTACCCATATAGGCCCAAACGGGATTACCGAAAATTGTTAAGATCGGACGACTATAACCTATAGCTCCCCTACAACCGATTGTTCAGATATGGACATTTTGGTTTATAACTTCTCCATTTTAACAGCTAACGGCGTGAAATTTTTAAGTATTTGTACCCATATAAGCCCAAACGGGGTTACCGAAAATTGTCAAGATCGGACCATTATAACATATAGCTCCCATACAACCGATTGTTCCGATATGGACATTTTGGTGTATAACTCCTCCATTTAAATAGCCAAGACACCATTTTTTCTAATAAATCTTTCCATAAATAACCCACAGAATTAAAATTATAAATTAAACTTAATCCGGCTATGTACATACATAGGTAACTTTTCATTTCCCCACTCATGAAAGGTATGAAGTCTTCGGTACGGCCGAAGACAGCCGCGCTTTTACTTGTTTTTACTTGGTTTTTTGTTTGTGCAAACAAAAAAAATTTTTTTTTTTTTAATTTTTTTTATTTTCCTATTCTTCTTTTTTTTTCTTGATTAATTCAATTCAAATGCTAATTTCGAAAAATGCACTTCAACAGTCGCAACATTAATAAATGACAATAGCTGATTTGTAAAATATATATATGTACATATATATTTGTGTAGACACTTATTAAAAACTCTATTTTTTATACATACATACATACATACATATACTTACTATACTACAAATAAATTTGTACAAATAGGTAATTTGACCATTTGCAATTGAAAACTCGTTTGCATTTATCATCGACTTTGTACTGCCAAACGAGCTGTATCTATAGATATGTTTGTATGCATGTTTGTATATTTGTAGCTGTGTTATTAAAGCCACATTGTGTAGGCGTTAATCAGTTGATTGGTCAGCTTTTTGACTTGTTTGGTATTTGCTAGTTACTTATAATAGATTAATGTTTGGCAGGCAGACGTGAGTGAGACGCGTCAAGAGTTTGAATAAATCAAATGAATGTGAAAAATGAAAAATGTAATATCTGATACAACAATACAATAATTAAACATTTTGATGCTTTTAGCAGTTATTTTAAGAGCTTGTTTTTTCAGCAGTGTGTCCATCTTTCGCAAATCATGTTAATAGTATCAATTGTATTAGTACAGATCAACTATCCCTGCAGGGAACTCAATAACTAGTGCGTAAAATTTCTATTTCCGAACTACCGAAAAGGTGTCAAAAATGAACTAGATCAATTGTAGTTAGACCTTCACCAGTTCAGAAGAAGTGCATTGAGTGACCATTGTAAGATACACTTTGATTTGTATGCAATTTCAAAGTGACAAAAATTCTATGAAAATGTTTCGTTCGTTCTATTGCTGTCGACTTTGTATATTTCTGCAATCCTCAGATGTTTAGTGAAGCGTTTTATATAAAGAGTTTTCTATTTGCATCTTAACTTGTATGAAATGAAATGTTCACCTAATTATGCTTTTCCGATCCCTCAGGCTTATTTTTATATATTTTTTTTAATTATATTACTTTTTAAATATTTTTGTAATTGCATAAGCAACACTGTGGAATTTGTAGGATTTTTAGCTAGTTCAGAACTATCGAAATTCTGCCAACAAAAGAACTAGCGCAAACTGTAGAATTGAGTACTAGTTCGGAACTATCGAAAATGTAGTGCAGGGGGTGAGAATTGACACCGCCTAGGACTTCGCGGTGTTAAATTCGCCAGTTGATAACATGCAAAGGAGATTTAGCTCGCACTAGTAGTGGCGAAAAATTCACTAGAAGCGACCTAGTTCGGAACTAGAGATTTTCCCTACAGGGTATCTCACTCAAATTTACACTCAACTGTTCACTGAATATGTTCCCTTTATAGCAAAGATGGGCAAAATAGGCACAAGGAGATTGTGTTGGTGAGAACAGAGTGATTGATTAAAATGCTTATGATACTCCTCATTTACTACTCGCGTGAGTCTATATGCCGATGTCCGCTATGTCTGGTGGTTGCCATTTTCTCAGCCAAGAAGTCAATTATTTGCATTGTGGCACCAAAATGGAGCCATAAAGACTGCGCTGGAGGCACTGAAAACTGCGCGAATGTCTTCAAAACTTGTTCACGAATGTAAGTTGAAGCTTGGCTACGTAGTAAAATGGAAAAAGCTTGAACTTATGTGGGTAACCGTTGAAGCTTGGCTCCGTTGCAAAATGGAATAAATTACAATTTATGTGGGTACCCGGATACTGCGGTGTTCAAGATAAAGAACTGGGCGATAAATAAGCAAATTGCGGATCGGCGGAACACTCAACTAAACCAATCATAAGACCAAGTATAGCGGCCAATATGAAGTACACCAGGCACTCCATGTGTTAAACTCACAGGAGACGCTGGAACTCTACAGATTACTGTAAAATTACAAAAGTTCTTTCTGAAAAGGCCATACAGAGAGATGGCAAACTTCCGCCTCAAGCAGAAAAGGTCCCTTCTGGGGTTGATTGCAGGACATAATCCATGGGCACAGCATATGACCATCATAAGCATCATCGCGAGCGCATTATGCATATCTTCTCTGGAGAAGGACGACAATGGCACAAAACATTTTCTCTGCAGCTGTCCGGCTTTCGCTAGACTAAGATTGCGTATTTGCGGGTGGGATGTATTGAGAATGGCGGATGCGCATTCCTTAACACTCGATAAACTTCTCAGATTTATAAAGGAATCTGGAAAGTTTGCAGAAGAATTTTGATTGCACCATCTCATATTTTCCGCTACATACTTAACCTTTTAAAGGCCTTAAGTACAATGTGCAAATATGCCTACTACAATTCCATTCCATTCCATATAACTGAGATGGCCCAAAGAGCACAATATCTAGCTTAAGTATTAAACCGTATTCAGTTCTGATTTGAATTCACCGAAGCACCTTTGGATGTGCATGTGACACAAAATTTATGGACAAAGAGCACAAGAACACGGTTAAAAATTGTTTGCGCAGATAGCCAAATTAAAAGTAAAGTTCGCTTTAGAAGGAATATCTGCTGACTAAATTAGAAGTTTGCTTTAATTGAAATTCCTTTGACTGTTATTATGTATAATATTTTCGATTCAGATAAAGTTTGCTGATCAATTTTGTTGTTAATATGATAGGCCTTTGCTGACGCTAAAAAATTCTGAATTTAATTAAAAATTTGAATCTAAATTTATTTAACTTACTACTTCCTGAAATTAATATGCTTTAAGCAACACAAAATGCTCAAAAAATATTAAAAACATATTTTGCCGGGATTCGCAATAAAAACCAAATTTTTTTGCAAAATCACATGTTTGCTTAAATTTGTTTAAAATAAACATTTATAAACGAATCAATAGCTGCTTCTAGTTTCTAGTGAAGAGAAATTAAATCAAATACTCGTTTTCACTATAAATTTTAATATATTCGAATTAGTTTAGTTTTGATGTTAAGCCTATTGATTAGCTGTTTTTATAAACAAACAAATTAGGCAGGTTTTGTTTTTTTTTTTTTTCTTTTCAAAATAAACACTATTTGCTGATGTTGCTGGTGCTGTTGACTTGTTATTTGTGTGCGTAAAGACAACGAAAGGAATGAAATATTTACGTATAAAACACTCTGGTTAATAAAAAAACGCAAATAGTTTTAGGCATAAATATTTTATTATTTATTATTCTTATTTTAAATTCATGCTATGTAGTAATACCACTTAGCTATTAGATCTGGTGTAATAAATTTTAGATTTTTGACAAATTTATATGCAAACATTTGTTAATTACTTAATAAGTTCATAGTGACTTGGAGCTCAATAAGAAAAATATATATAAGTTAAGAGTAAGTTAATATATAACAGCAGAACTTTTAAGCTTTCGAAAGGTGTGATTGAACTGCTAATAATTTGATTATACATAGCGAAATATATGTTATAACATTCACAAATAAATATAAAACGTATATAAAAAAAAAAAAAAAAAAAAACTAATGTTTGTCTTCTTCGATCAAAATCATAGCAAACAAAGAATATATAAAAAAAGAATACTGACATTAATACTAATTATGTACATATATCACTTAAAAAAAGGGGCTTGCTAAATTTAAAAAAAAAAGTTGAATATAATGAAGAAAATAAAATATGTATTCCACACCCACATAGCATTTGGAAGATTGTTTTATGAAAACTGACTGTACCGAGTCTTTTTCGATCCCCTTTGATGATCAAAAACTGATTAATTACCTCTGCGATTAGAATAAGACTCGAAAGTGAGTCACACCAGCGATTGAAAAGTGATTTTATTTTTTATCATATAAAAATCACCTAACTGAGTCTTTTTCGATCCCCTTTGCTGATTAAAAAAATAATTTATCACAAATTGATCATGCTAAAGACCGAAATGTGATCGCTTACTTTGCTTTTTTAGAAAAAAAAAAGATATATTCCTTAGCAAGCCTAGTACATAAAGCTATAATTTTTCCAAAAAAAATCAGAGAATTTTATATTAGATTTCGGTATTGATGGCTCCGAATGTTGCAGAGCAGGAACATATGAATGTATGCCGTATATGAGAGTGCCAAAATGCGCATATGCATTTTCATAGGAATTCATTTATGGATTGAAATGTTTAGATCTTAAACTCCTTATTTGCTTAATATTATTGTAGGCTAAAAATCTGTTTTAAAATTTCCAACCAAAATGTGGACCGAGGGTGACCGTCAAAGTTCTTTTTGCGATATTGGTAAAGGTAAGGCTAAGGGTAGAATATGTAAGAGGATAGAAGATGGGAAAGAAAAGCGGTTGTAAACTGACCCAAAAATTATAGGAAAATGAGTAGAAAAGTATTAGAAAATTGTTAGAAATTGACCAGAAAGTTACTGAAAAACGACCCAAAAATGATTCGAAAATGACCAGAAAAACGATTGGAAAATTACTCAAAAAAGATTGGAAAACCAATCGAAAATTATCAGAAAAACGAAAATTACTCAAAAAAGATTGGAAAACCAATCGAAAATTATCAGAAAAACGAAGAAAAATGACCCCAAAAAGATTCAAAAACGATCAGAAAACGATTCAAAAATGACCAAAATAAGATTCAAAATCGAGAAAAAATAAAATCGAAGGGGACTCGAAAATGATAAAAATACGATTAAAATAAGACTCGAAAACGACTCCCCAAGAAGAGTTGGACGTAGGGTACCATTTTCTACAGACGAGAGGCTATTTGATGATCAGAAAATGAGCGCATTTTCCATTATTTTAAACGTGCATAGGGATGGAAAAAGACTAGAATATGATCAAAAAATTCATAAAATGCTATGTGGGCAGACATAAATTTCAACATAAATAATATTGGTATTTTTGGAATTCCGGATTTTTTGCTATAAAATCGCTTCATGTCCGAAGCTAACAACTCAAAATATCCATATCTATGAATGGAATCGGAATTGGATGGAATCTACTGTGGAATTGTCTTTCCCAAGCACTCAGGCATATTGCCCATTGTGCTTAAGGCTTTTAGAAAGAATCAAGATGTAGGGGAAAAGCAAAATTCCCCTGCAACTTTCCAGTTTCTTTTACAAATCTGAGAAGTTTTTCGAGTGATAGAGAATGTGCATCCGCCATTATCAATACATCTGACCCTAAAATGCGCAATCTTAGTCTAACGAAAGCCTGACAGTTGCAGAAAAAATAATCTGCGCCTTCGTCGTCCTTCTCCAGTCAAGATAGGCATAATGAGCTCTTGATGATGCCTATTGTATCCAATGTGCTGTCGCCATGGATTTTGTCCTGTAATCAACCCAACAAGGGCCCGAAGATCTCTTCTTCTCTGTTTGAGGAGAAAGTTTGCTGCCTCACTGTTAGGTTTTGCTAGAAAACACTTTTGTAATTTTGCAGTAAACTGTAGAATTCCAGCGTCTTCCGTGAGTCTGCCTCATGGAGTCCCTGATGTACTTCACTGTGACCGATATACTTGGCCCTATAATTGACTGCGCGGTCCAGTCGGTTGTTCCGCCCATCTGCAATTGGCCAATTCATCGGCCAGTTCGCTAGCTTGAACACCGCATTGTTGGGGTACCCACATAAGTGCAAATTTGTTCCATTTTGTTACGGAGCCAAGCTTTAACGCACATACATTGGTGAATTTTTTTTTACTTTTAAAGAGTTCTGCGCAGTTTCCAGTGCCTTCTGGTGAAGCCTGACTGTCACTGCAATTTTTTTTATTGAAATTTTCACTAAATTCGATTAAAAATGTCAAATATTATTATTCAATTAAACAGCTGTGCAATAAGAATTTTATTTCATTTCGTTTTTCACAACTCTGCCACGTACATTTTGCTATTGATATTTAATTCATTAGCATTGATTATCTTAATTAGTTTACTTATCTTCAAACGCTATAGAATCATAAAGCATGTATTTTTTAATTAAAAAAAAGAAAAAAATTTATTTATGCATTTGTATACATCAAAAATATTAGCATTTATTGCTCGCGGGTAATTAAAAATGTATGAGCGATTAGCTGTTGAGGAGGACTTCAATAAAGAGCTCTTTAAATAGTGGTGCCTAGGCCGGGTTCCAGGATATGGCTCAAAGCGTGGGCCCGGATGACCCCTGAATATTTCCGAGCGATATTTTTAGCAAATGAAAGGCGTTGAGCAGGTCTTCAACACAAAAAGTAAAGGTAAAGGTAAAGGTAAAGGGAAAGGTAAAGGTAACGGTAAAGGTAAAGCTAAAGCTAAAGGTAAAGGTAAAGGTAAAGGTAAAGGTAAAGGTAAAGGTAAAGGTAAAGGTAAAGGTAAAGGTAAAGGTAAAGGTAAAGGTAAAGGTAAAGGTAAAGGTAAAGGTAAAGGTAAAGGTAAAGGTAAAGGTAAAGGTAAAGGTAAAGGTAAAGGTAAAGGTAAAGGCAAAGGTAAAGGTAAAGGCAAAGGTAAAATTAAAGGAAAGGTAAAGGTAAAGGTAAAGGTAAAGGTAAAGGTAAAGGTAAAGGTAAAGGTAAAGGTAAAGGTAAAGGTAAAGGTAAAGGTAAAGGTAAAGGTAAAGGTAAAGGTAAAGGTAAAGGTAAAGGTAAAGGTAAAGGTAAAGGTAAAGGTAAAGGTAAAGGTAAAGGTAAAGGTAAAGGTAAAGGTAAAGGTAAAGGTAAAGGTAAAGGTAAAGGTAAAGGTAAAGGTAAAGGTAAAGGTAAAGGTAAAGGTAAAGGTAAAGGTAAAGGTAAAGGTAAAGGTAAAGGTAAAGGTAAAGGTAAAGGTAAAGGTAAAGGTAAAGGTAAAGATAAAGGTAAAGGTAAAGGTAAAGGTAAAGGTAAAGGGAAAGGTAAAGGTAACGGTAAAGGTAAAGCTAAAGCTAAAGGTAAAGGTAAAGGTAAAGGTAAAGGTAAAGGTAAAGGTAAAGGTAAAGGTAAAGGTAAAGGTAAAGGTAAAGGTAAAGGTAAAGGTAAAGGTAAAGGTAAAGGTAAAGGTAAAGGTAAAGGTAAAGGTAAAGGTAAAGGTAAAGGTAAAGGTAAAGGTAAAGGTAAAGGGAAAGGTAAAGGTAACGGTAAAGGTAAAGCTAAAGCTAAAGGTAAAGGTAAAGGTAAAGGTAAAGGCAAAGGTAAAGGTAAAGGTAAAGGTAAAGGCAAAGGTAAAGGTAAAGGTAAAGGTAAAGGTAAAGGTAAAGGTAAAGGCAAAGGTAAAATTAAAGGAAAGGTAAAGGTAAAGGTAAAGGTAAAGGTAAAGGTAAAGGTAAAGGTAAAGGTAAAGGTAAAGGTAAAGGTAAAGGTAAAGGTAAAGGTAAAGGTAAAGGTAAAGGTAAAGGTAAAGGTAAAGGTAAAGGTAAAGGTAAAGGTAAAGGCAAAGGTAAAATTAAAGGAAAGGTAAAGGTAAAGGTAAAGGTAAAGGTAAAGGTAAAGGTAAAGGTAAAGGTAAAGGTAAAGGTAAAGGCAAAGGTAAAGGTAAAGGTAAAGGTAAAGGTAAAGGTAAAGGTAAAGGTAAAGGTAAAGGTAAAGGTAAAGGTAAAGGTAAAGGTAAAGGTAAAGGTAAAGGTAAAGATAAAGGTAAAGGTAAAGGTAAAGGTAAAGGTAAAGGTAAAGGTAAAGGTAAAGGTAAAGGTAAAGGTAAAGGTAAAGGGAAAGGTAAAGGTAACGGTAAAGGTAAAGCTAAAGGTAAAGGTAAAGGTAAAGGTAAAGGCAAAGGTAAAGGTAAAGGTAAAATTAAAGGAAAGGTAAAGGTAAAGGTAAAGGTAAAGGTAAAGGTAAAGGTAAAGGTAAAGGTAAAGGTAAAGGTAAAGGTAAAGGTAAAGGTAAAGGTAAAGGTAAAGGTAAAGGTAAAGGTAAAGGTAAAGGTAAAGGTAAAGGTAAAGGTAAAGGTAAAGGTAAAGGTAAAGGTAAAGGTAAAGGTAAAGGTAAAGGTAAAGGTAAAGGTAAAGGTAAAGGTAAAGGTAAAGGGAAAGGTAACGGTAAAGGTAAAGCTAAAGCTAAAGGTAAAGGTAAAGGTAAAGGTAAAGGTAAAGGCAAAGGTAAAATTAAAGGAAAGGTAAAGGTAAAGGTAAAGGTAAAGGTAAAGGTAAAGGTAAAGGTAAAGGTAAAGGTAAAGGTAAAGGTAAAGGTAAAGGTAAAGGTAAAGGTAAAGGTAAAGGTAAAGGTAAAGGTAAAGGTAAAGGTAAAGGTAAAGGTAAAGGTAAAGGTGAAGGTAAAGGTAAAGGTAAAGGTAAAGGTAAAGGTAAAGCTAAAGGCAAAGGTAAAATTAAAGGAAAGTTAAAGGTAAAATTAAAGGAAAGGGAAAGTTAAAGGTAAAGGTAAAGGTAAAGGTAAAGGTAAAGGTAAAGGTAAAGGTAAAGGTAAAGGTAAAGGTAAAGGTAAAGGTAAAGGTAAAGGTAAAGGTAAAGGTAAAGGTAAAGGTAAAGGTAAAGGTAAAGCTAAAGGTAAAGGTAAAGGTAAAGGTAAAGGTAAAGGTAAAGGTAAAGGTAAAGGTAAAGGTAAAGGTAACGGTAAAGGTAAAGGTAAAGCTAAAGGTAAAGGTTAAGGTAAAGGTAAAGGTAAAGGTAAAGGTAAAGGTAAAGGTAAAGGTAAAGGTAAAGGTAAAGGTAAAGGTAAAGGTAAAGGTAAAGGTAAAGGTAAAGGTAAAGGTAAAGGTAAAGGTAAAGGTAAAGGTAAAGGTAAAGGTAAAGGTAAAGGTAAAGGTAAAGGTAAAGGTAAAGGTAAAGGTAAAGGTAAAGGTAAAGGTAAAGGTAAAGGTAAAGGTAAAGGTAAAGGTAAAGGTAAAGGTAAAGGTAAAGGTAAAGGTAAAGGTAAAGGTAAAGGTAAAGGTAAAGGTAAAGGTAAAGGTAAAGGTAAAGGTAAAGGCAAAGGTAAAGGTAAAGGTAAAGGTAAAGGTAAAGGTAAAGGTAAAGGTAAAGGCAAAGGCAAAGGTAAAATTAAAGGAAAGGGAAAGAGAATGGTAAAGGTAAAATTAAAGGAAATATAAAGAGAACGGGAAATGTAGAAGGAACCCCTCATTATAACATAAAAATTTTTTCGTCCTGCGAAGCGGGACGGGTATTTGCTAGTAATGAACAAAGAAGAAAAAGAATTGGAGTTGGCAATCTGAATAACGAATGATTGCGTTCAATTCACAAACTATTTATCGCATTATTTTCTGAGTCAATTTCGTTCCGTTTAAACACGGTTTTACACTTTCCAACTTCCCATTCACAACCCAATTTTCTGTGTGTCAGTGTTCCACTTTTTTTTACCGCAAAGCAAGTGCATATAAAAATGTTAGCAATCAAACAAACATACTTATCTATTTATCTATTTATGTATCTATGTCACTGTTCCACCTGCCTTACACTCGTCTCAAATTCCCAAACCACTCGATTTTTTGGGGATTGCGCTACTTGCAGCTTGAGGCAATAAATTTGTCATTTTGTCACAGTAACGTACAAATATATGTATGTACAAACATAAAAGACAGATCTACAGGCACTAAAACTTACACTCATATAAACATGCTTACATAATAATATCACGGCGATACAATTACAACATTTTTGTTGGAAAGATAACTTGCGCTGTCGGTCATTAACAAATATCCGCAAATTTTTTTCGGTTTCGGATTTTTTAACGTTTTTTTCTTGGCGTTTTTTTAAGACTTTCAATATTTGTGTACACTTTTTTTTGCCGCAAGTTTTTTATTTCGATCGCTTACAGCCAATTGTCATTTGATACACTCTTATTGACGCTTTATCACCACAAATGATTTTAATTAATTGGTTTTTGTTTATACATACATATGCGATTCATACCCTGTAGGAAAAATCTCTAGTTCCGAACTAGGTCGCTTCTAGTGCATTTTTCGACACTACTAGTGCGAGCTAAATCTCTTTTGCATATCAGCAACAGGCGAATTTAACACGGCGATGTCCTAGGCGGTGTAAATTTTCACCCTCTGCACTAGTTTTCGATAATTCCGAACTAGTACTAAATTTTCCGGTTTGTTTATTGGCATAATTTCGATAGTTCTGAACTAGCTGCAAACTCCTACAAAGTTTACAGTCTTACATCTGCCACTTAAGTGCAGTATTTGACACGCTTCTAAAAATAAAATATAAAAATAAAAATATAAAAAAATATTTAAAAGTTAAACAAATAAGGAAAAAAATATTCCTGGGGATCGGAAAAACTAATCATCTTGTATTTTCCTAGGGCTTACTCAAGCAAGGGGCAACATTTCACTTCATACAAGTGAAGATGCAAATCGAAAACTCTTTATATATAATGCTTCACTAACCACCTGAGAATTGCTGAAATATAAAAGGTTGACGGTAATTGAACGAACGAAATATTTTCATAGAATTTTTGTCATCTCAAAACTGCATACAAATCAAAGTTTGTCTTATAATGGTCACTCCATTCACTCCTTCTGAACTGCTGAGGGTCTACCCAGCAAACACAGTCTCTAACGTTAGAAATTTTGTCGAGATTACTTTAGATAACTAGTGTGATTCTCTATATATTCTCAAATCGATAACTAGGGTTGAAAACTACACTAGAATTCGATTAGCGAGTGATGAGAGAAGGAGCCAAATCTCACGCCTTTTATCAATTCTCAATATATTTCTGTGATATATTGAATATACATACATACATATATTGAAATTAGATACTAAAAAATGGTAAAGTTATATTACCGTAGTACAATGTTTTCCATTAAAAAGTACAAGAAGTACCTTTAATTTAAATAATAAGACTGAATTTTGTTTAAATTTCAGTTCTTATAAATGTGGTAAACATATACATGTCAATATATATAATCATATACAATTTAGGCACATATTGCGTTAATAAAATCTAAACAATGAAAAAATCATGTAAAAGGAGACAAAGCTTTGTTTTTAATTTCAATTGGAAGTATTTGCAAATTCTGATTAGAATCTCATTAGAGAACTACATTAGAATTCGATTCGAGAATTACAATTTTCTCGATTTGAGAATTAGGTACCCTTTTGTTTGAGAACGCTGTGATTCTCGATAGATTTTCGAGTCGTCCTCGAACGTTAGAGGTTTGAGAATGAGGCTAGTTCTCGAGTCATTCTCAAATCGATAACTAACCTCAGTGTTTGTTGGGTAACTACAATTGAGCTAGTTCCTTTTTGACACCTTTTCGCTAGTTTGGAACTAGAAATTGTGTTCACTAGTTATTGATTTTCCTACAGGGTATACACTCGTATGTATGTATGTATGCATGTATATTCCTGCAGGCTGTGCGACAACGATTTTGCTACGTTGCACAGTGGTTCGGCTCCATACATTTTGCGGAAAAAAATAGAAGGAGTGGTCCTAGGCCATTGAAATTTTGCACAGAGGTTATATGTGAGCTAATTTAGAAATTTTCAAGAAATGGTTGAAATCGGTAAACCCCTAGGGGTACCTCCCTTGGACCTATACAAAAAGGATTTAAATAAAAATTTTAGTTTCAGCTAAAAAAAATTAAGATATCTTCACGGAACTTGGTACATGAGTTACCCTCATTAAAGGCATTGACAGCACCAAAAATTGTTGAAATCGGCCACTCCCTAGGGGTACCTCCCCTGGACCTATAGTAAAAATGTTTAAAGAAAAATTTTTATTTCAGCTCAAAAAATTAAGATATCTTCACGAAACTTGGCGCATAAGTTACTGTCATGAAAGGTATCGACAATACCAAATATAGGCGTGATTGGCAAACAACCACGCCCACTTTTCCTACACCTTTTACTCAAAAACAAATGAAGATATAAATTTTCAGTAACTGAAAAGAGCCCTTGTAAAAATTTGATGTACTTAATGAATATATTTATAATACATATAATCGAAAATATAAGTATGTATGTATATATGGAAAGAAAAAAACAAATATAAGAAACTGTTTAATGATTTAGCATATCCTTGACAACAGGATCCAATTCCACACACTTTTTGTTGGGTTGTCGTCTTATGGACTTTATATAATGATCAGAACTTGTCAGAAATCGATTAACAACATCTGTATTGGTAGAAATTCAATCACTTTTCCTAGAAAATATAAGCCTAGAAATCATAAGCCCCATTTACTTGTATGGGTTAACTCAGAACATGATAAGGAGTTCAACTTTTCTGCTGAGAAAGTATTAATAAGTCTTCTTGTTGTGTGATCAAATAAACTTTGCAAATTAACAGCAGCATATGTTTCTGTTACTACAATTTCGTCGGGATAACACTTTTTTCATCTAATACCTTAAAATAAGCTGGTAAAATGTTTAAACAAATGTGTTTGTTGCTATTGTTGTTCGCAAACCGCAATGTTATGACGAATGTGTTTATCGTTATTTTTGTTTGCATTACCATTGATTCTAACAAATTAGGTGTATAATTTACCAATCTGCATTTTTATCTAATCCTCTGTGCTTTCATATTCATTTCAATGTCACATAAGATGTAAACGTTAATATATACGCATGAGCCTAAAAGCATGCTACATTTTGTCAATTATACCAAAATTAGATGAGACTTTCGACATTTAAATCAAGTTTACATCGATTGGGGAAAATATGGGAAAAATTTTTTAACAGAAATCGATAGAAGACATTCCAAACTTTCATTTTATTACAGTTAGCGAGTGTAGCACGCTGTAGCACACAAACTTTTTGTCCATCGAAGTTAAAAAAGGTAGCATTTATGAAGTACCATTTTTGCTGGCCTATATTTTTTTTAGTATTTGGTCGATTGCACTGATTTTTTCTTTAATTAGTCAAGGAAGTGCTATATTTTCTTTTAAACTCACAACAGGGACAATAGAGATATAAGTTATAAGGAAAATTTATAGCTAACGTTAGTAAAAATTTCAAGCAGTTTTTGTTGAATAAAATTTTCCCGACTTCTGATACCATTATTTCGTAAAAAAATCAACTTTTTGAAAACTAGTCATGAATTGTTCATATTTGGACATATTTTTATAAGACTACATCATTAGAATCTGAAAATTAGGTATTGAAAAAAATGAATTTTTTCCGCGGCTGAACCACTGTGCGTTGTCTTGTGTGTGAAATGCCTAAAAAATTTATGAATTATACAGATTAATGTTCAAATACATTCATACATACCCTGCAAAAAATGCGACTAATCCGGGATACATCCGGGATCACTCGCAAAGGAGCATGCGACTACTCTCTTTTTGTATCTCTTTATATGGAATGAAATGTTCCTTTTTGTTTGAGCATGTCCTATGGAGAGACTAATTGTACCCTTTTATACCTGAACGAGTACGAAAGTAGAGAACTCCACTTTGATGCCAATGGGATACCAAATGGAAGTTGTACCCTTTTATACCTGAACGTGCACGAATGTAGAGAAAACAAGCCCTTTTATAGTGTATGTACATACATATACATACTTAATTGCAAAAAAAATGCTATTACAAAACCATATTTCAAAATTCGTTTATAACGTTTTGAGTAAAATTGTCAACAATTACTCTACATTTTTACCGTTCCGGGTACAATTGGGAGTAAATCTCTTTCGAGACTAATCGCACAATTTTTTGCAGGGTATATACATAAGTTTGCATGTGTGTGATTGAGTGAAATGCTAGCGTGAAAAAATTACCAAATTGAGGAAATTATATAATTTACTATATGATTATTTTTATAAAGAAATTTTTCATATTGTTTTTTGTTATTGATTTATTTCAGGGATTGAAAAAAATCGTTATTTTTTAAATTTTGACTAAAAAAATCATACTGAAGGAGAAATGCTAAACGCAAAAGAAGTACACAGATGTAATCAGCGTAACGCAGACTATCTCTAGGTGCATTAACTTTTATTTTTTCGATTTTTATAAAAAAATTGATTTTTAATCGTTATTTTCTGAGTTTTATTTTCTGCTCAGAAAATAAAAGTTATTTCTTGAGTTTTATTTTGCCATCAGAAAATAAAAGTTATTTCTTGAGTTATATTTTTCCCTCAGAAAATAAAGGTTATTTCTTGAGTTTTTTTTTCCATCAGAAAATAAAAGTTATTTTTTGAGTTTTATTTTTCGATCAGAAAATAAAAGTTATTTTTTGAGTTTTACTTTTCCCTCAGAAAATAAAAGTTATTTTTTAAGTTTTATTTTTCGATCACAAAATAAAAGTTATTTCTTGAGTTTTATTTTTTCATCAGAAAATAAAAGTTATTTCTTGAGTTTTATCTTTTTGCTCAGAGAATAAAAGTTTCCTCGAAAAATAAAACTCAAAAAATAACTTTTATTTTCTGATGGAAAAAAAAACTCAAGAAATAACCTTTATCTTCTGAGGGAAAAATAGAACTCAAGAAATAACTTTTATTTTCTGATGAAAAAATAAAACTCAAGAAATAACTTTTATTTTGTGATCGAAAAATAAAACTTAAAAAATAACTTTTATTTTCTGAGGGAAAAATAAAACTCAAAAAATAACTTTTATTTTCTGATCGAAAAATAAAACTCAAAAAATAACTTATTTTCTGATGGAAAAAAAAAACTCAAGAAATAATCTTTATTTTCTGAGGGAAAAATATTTCTCAAGAAATAACTTTTATTTTCGGATGGAAAAATAAAACTCAAGAAATAACTTTTATTTTGTGAGCAGAAAATAAAACTCAGCAAATAATGATTAAAAATCAACTTTTTGGATATAACTCATAACCGTTACAGTCCCTGATTTATTTGCTTAATAATTTTAATTGAGGTTAATATGACACAATGCACACTTCTCTAATTGAAATTGAATAATTGTAACAAATTCGCCGCAAGCATGTTTAACAATTTCCAATCATCTGTAACGGCGTAAAAATATGTCTACATGGGACTCAAAAAGCTCTCCATTCGCTCATTTGTTATTCATATTGTCAGCTGTAATTCTTATTCTTCCTTTGCTCTTTATTGCTTAGCATCGCAGCTGTCAGATTTCGATAGAATTTCGATAAAAACTAGAGATGGAATCGTGAGCTAATTCAGAGTGAAACCCTCTACGAATGAGAATGTTCGCTGTCAAAGTATTACATATATTAGGTTCGTTTATTATTAGCTAGTTAAGAATAGTTAGCCAAGTTTCGGCTGGCAAATCGTTTCTTGAGTCAAAAAAATAGCAGGAGAGAACCATAGACAGCTCCAAATTTCAGCTAGTAAAATTTTCACTAGCTGAAATTATTTGCTGCCAAAGTAAGAAACAGCTGTTGAAAAAATAAACAAACGAATACTTTTGATTTTATTACTTTTGAAATTTTCTGAATTTTTGAAATAGAAATAACGAAAATGAAATGTTTTTTTTTAGAAAAAATAACTATTAACAGTCAAAAATAGCATTCAAATTATTAATCGCTAATTTTTACAATTTTTCCGTTTCTTGATTTTCTGTTCGTTTCGCTCTTTATGAGCGCAATTCTTTCCGTTTTGCTCACTTGACAGCTAGCTGCTAGTTTAATAAGAAACAAACCTATTGAATTGGCGTAATGCGACCGTTGAGACGAGTGTGACTTACGATTGGAAGAGTGAATTACAATATTACGTAATACGTGCGATATGTAAATATAGCATCAAAGTGATTTGGTTTTTAGCAAGTACTTTAAAAGCCCGTCTCCACATAACTTGATTCGCCAGCGAAACATATAGCAAAACATCTCGCTAAATAACCCGTCTCCACGTGGCTGATCGTTATTCAGTTTAACATTTCTCTTTCTTGTTCTTCTTAAATATTGGTATGTTTGCTTATTTTTGCGTTTTTGTTTTGGTCTGTGTGAGATTTCGATAGATTTTCGATACAAAATTAGAGAAGGCATCGATATCATCGCGGTTAGCAAGAGGATTGAGAACGAAACAACTGTTTCAATCTTCACTCGCTCTCAGAAATTTGCATGGAAATTGGCGAGTTTCGGCACTCGTTTTGAGGTCGGAACAAGATTGAGAGAGCGAGTGCAGAAAAAAAGAGCGAAACACGTTAGGTGTCAAGTCAGGGCTGTACGGAGGATGACCCATCAATTCGACGTTTTTGCCCACCAATCAGCGTTGCCGTTTTAAATTCTTGAGATTACCCAAAAAAATATTCAAATTACCTATAATGCCCAAAATTCCCCATACAAATTTTCAAATTACACTACCCGACAAAATTTCAAAAATTTTGATATCCTCGGCATTTTATACATCTTGTATTTAACTTATTTTTTGCATAAAAACAAATCTTCTGTGCGCCATAATTCCGTCACTTTAATGTCGATTTTATGTGGAATTGGAAAGGGTATTTCATCCTCTCAAAATGAAATGAAATAACATAAAACGCAAGACGGTAATGGCGGAGATATTGACAGATTAGTAATCCTCCTTTTCTGATAACTGAAATTTCAAAATATCTCGAAAACTGTTCTACTTTTGAACCATTTGATTACACATTTGGAATCAGCAGGAATACATAGGAATCAAATGTCGAGGATATTTTTTTGTCGGGTAGTGTTATCAAGAAATTTCCAATAAACAAGCATTTTGAAATTTATTTTACTTTATAACGGTTTGCATTTTTAAATTCATGTGCATATATGTATGTATATGTGTGATTGAAAAAAGTTATAAAGAAACATAAAACAAGTAAGAGAGAAATGAAATATTAAATAGTCCGATTTTCTTTAATTTATAGGGTGGGCTGTTTATGCAAATATTTATAAAAAAATATTGTAATGATCTTAGCAATTTAAGTGGAGAAGTTTTAACCCAAAATGAATGGTTTGTTGTAGGGAAGCTATATGTTATAATGGTCCAATTTGGCCGATTCCGACAAATGACCAGCGTATCTTAACAACTGAGGAACTAGCTCATGATGCTAATAATATCGGTATATATTTTGGTGGGTCTAATTTTTCTACTTCTGGAACTTTCGACAATGTTATAATACCATTTCATGTTCATGAAAGGTATAAAATTGATTATTTTTTTCCTAGCTAACTTCTTACTTTAATGGGCTTATGAAATTTGCTTGTACATGTTCGGCCAGCCGGTAATTCAAGATTAAATAAATGCTGCAAAAACTCATGCACAGTTTCGCACAATGCGAATGTAATAGCAACTCATGAAAATAATTAATTTTTTTGTAGGTATTATTATTCATATAAAACTGTTAATAGGCGAATTCCCCAAAATTCCCCAAATCATAGCACTCCCCAAAAATTACCCAAATATTAAAAAATTCCCCAAATTTGGGGAATTACCCACAAAACGGCAACGCTGCCACCAATATTACTTGAGATTATTTCAATGATATAAAAACTTTATAGGCTGAAATCCGGTTCGAAAGTCTTAAAATCAAAGAAGAAGATAAACAATTTTTTTAAGTAAATACTTTGTCGATTTTGCAGCCAAGAAAAAAAAGAAAGATTTTTATTTTCAATTTATAACACGAAAAAGGATGTTGTTGTTTTGCTGCTAAAAATATTCATTTTCTAATTTTAATGTAATATATTTACTCATTAATTCTACTCATGGCAGAATAAATTTGCGCAGTAATAAGCATATACATTTGTTAATTTTGTTTTTTTTTTTTTTAATAAGTTATTTATATATATTTTAGCTATAATCGATTTCCTTTTAAATTTTTTTCGACTTAAAGAAATTTTTTATTTAATAAGTAGCTAAAAATGGGTGTATTAAGAATTGTGTATTTTTGTGGTTAAAAAAAAAAACGAAAACAGTGTTCCCCTTAAATGACCGAAGAAACAGTAGATTACACATAATTTTTCGAAAAGAGGAGAAAATGTTTTAATCCCAAAAAAATAATAAAGTTCGAAGTGATGACAGCGGCTCAGCTGTTGATCTCGTAGTTGTTTAGTAGAGCAACCTAGTCATGACTGACCTATTTGATAAGCTTAAAAAGCAAGATCGATTTGAGGAAAATGTCTAAAGGCCTGAAAAAATTTATAGAAGGTATGAGTTATTATATAGAGAACATATAAAGGATTAAAAATAAACAAGAACTTTTGTTAGTCTACCCATAATTTTATCTTTAAATTTTCCCAACAAATAACTAAACAGTTTAAAAATGGAGAATTAGATAATGCATTGCTATTTTATTGATATACATTTGGGCTATTTTTATCGGCAAACATTACTACAACAAAAACTTTCAATGAAAAAAAGTTAGTACGTGCATTAAAATAAGTTTCGTAATAATTTCTGACACACACATAGTTTAATAGCAAATCGAGCACTCAAATAACAATAAACCAAAGCTTTTAAGACATTACGAGTATGGGGATTGGATAAAAAGCAATTTTTGCAGCGCGCTTCAATAAATAACTAGGAGTGCTCTTTTTTCCCTTTCCCTTTAGCTTTTGCCTTTTGTCTTACGTCTTTTGTTCGCTTTATTCGACGCTTTATTGTGCTGCCAAATAACGGTTTAAGCTTTGGGGGGGTTAAGCACATTAAAACGTCAATAACGGCAGTTATCAACAAAGTTCACACCTTGCAGTCGAGCGTATGTAGGTATGGGTCTGCATATATACATATACTAGCTGTACCCAGCCAAGCTTTGCTTTGGCCCATTTTCTATTATAGGTACTTGAAGCGAAAAACGGCACACTTTAAAATATGTTGGAAGTATCTAGAAACTGAAATTACCTCGGCCTGCAGAGCTCAGCTCAATTCAGATAAGTTTAAAAAAAATGAAGGAAAAAATTGATATTTTCAAAAGTATGCCCTCTTCATGTTCTTATCCCATTTTTCTTCGTATTAGTCTCCAACTCCCTTTCCCTCTACTTTTCTCTTTCTCTTTCCCTTTCCATTTATCTTTCCTTTCATTTCCGTTTCCTTTTTCCTTTCCCGTCACATATCCGCTTCTCTGTCTCTATCGCTCTCTCTTACCTCTCCTTTTCTGTCTTTCTCCTTTTTATTCCCCCTCTTTTTCCTTATCTAATTCCCTGTCTTACTGTCTCTCTCCACATCCTCTTCATTCCATTCTTATTATATTCTCCCTCTCCTTTTCCGTCCCTTTGCCTTTCCCAGTCTCATTACTCTTCTCCTTTCCCTAGGAAACTGGTTTTAGCATAAGATACCTTGCATTCCACTTCTCATTTCATACGGTCATTTCTTAAAAACATTCCGTGGCGTCCGAATCGTCTATTTTACCCATAATTGGGTATCGGGACTAAGAATCACTATGAAAATATCTATATAGCAGACCCGGTCAACACCTTTCATTTTTTATCAGTATTGTTCAGAAGCATCCTGGGCTCATCCGGGTCCACTTATTGACCCACATCTGGGAACTTGACCTAGGAACTATAATGGGTACGGTATCTGTAGACTTGATCAAGAAATCGTAATGGGTACGGCTCTACATGAGAGTCCGCTCAACACCTTTCATTTGGTATCTGGGTTATCCGGGTCCACATATTGACCCATATCTTGGGATCCCACATAGGAATCGCCATGCGCCGTGATTAAATAACAATATCGCTGAGAAATTATCCGGGGCCATCCCGGTCCACGTTTTGACCCACATTTAGGGACCAGACCTAGGAATCATAATTAGTTCATCTCTGTGTAAAGGCCCTGCTCAGCACTTTTCATTTGGTACCAATATCCCTGAGAAATATCCCGGTGTTGTCCGGGTTCGCGTGTTGACCCACACCTTGGGACCCGAGCTAGGGATCGTAATGAGTTCATTTCTATCTAAAATCCCTGCTCAACACCCTTCATTTGATACCAATATCGCTGAGAAATTTTCCGGGGTCTTCCGCGCCCACGTTTTGACCCATATCTGGAGACCCGACCTAGGAATCACAGTGAGTACTATTCTGTGTAAATTCTCTGCTCAAAACCTTTCATTTGATATTAATATCGCTCAGGAACATTCGAGGGTCATTCGGGTCCACGTTTTGACCCATATATAGAGACTCGACCTAGGAATCACAATGAGTACTATTCTATGTAAATTTTCTGCTCAATAGCTTTCATTTGATACCAATATCGCTCAGAAATATTCGAGGGTCATCCGGGCCCACTTTTGACCCATGACTGGAGACTCGACCTAGGAATCACAATGAGTACTATTCTATGTAAATTGTCTGCACAATACCTTTCATTTGATACTGATATCGCTCAGAAACATTCGAGGGTCATCCGGGTCCACGTTGTGACCTATATCTGGAGACCCGGCCCAGGCATCACAATTATAATAGTTCTCTGCTGAAGTCCTCATCAAGACCTTTCATTTGATACCAATATCGCTCAGAAACATTCGAGGGTCATTCGGGTCCACGTTTTGACCTATATCTGGAGACTCGAGCTAGGAATCACAATGAGTACTATTCTATGTAAATTGTCTGCACAATACCTTTCATTTGATACTGATATCGCTCAGAAACATTCGAGGGTCATCCGGGTCCACGTTGTGACCTATATCTGGAGACCCGGCCCAGGCATCACAATTATAATAGTTCTCTGCTGAAGTCCTCATCAAGACCTTTCATTTGATACCAATATCGCTCAGAAACATTCGAGGGTCATTCGGGTCCACGTTTTGACCCATATCTGGAGACTCGAGCTAGGAATCACAATGAGTACTATTCTATGTAAATTCTCTGCTCAATACCTTTCATTTGATACCAATATCGTCCAAAAATATTCAGGGGAAAGCCGGATCCACGTTTTGACCTTTTAACCTATATCTCGGGATCCGACTTCGGGATTTGAAAAAAATATGCATATAAACCATCTAGGGCAAGGTGCTAAGCTGGTGTGTAAATTTGGTCAAAATCCCTCCACGCGTTTGGGCGAAAGCCGGCGACAAAGAAATGGGCTTGATTTTTATATATATATAGATGTGCATGAATGTGCATTAGGGCGGAGTGAGTTGGAGCTTTTTTTATTAACTAAAGAATGCACAGAGCCAAAAAGTTCACCTATAATCAAAGAGACTGCCATCTAAAAAAGCTATTTGGACAAGGAGAGCGAGAGGAGACAAAATTGAAGAAATTTTTGCTAGAAAATCTTCTAGATTTTAGCTTGAATTTCTTCTTAAATTTATTGAAAAGGATACCGTCTGAAAACGAGGAGTTAACTTCTTATTTATTAATTTAACGTACATACATGTATGGATATACTCGTACATACTAGAAATATGCATAACAGTTATTGCATCAGCCACTTTTTTTGTATGTGTGCAATATCATGTTCAAGAAATTAAAAGGGAGAACTTTTTATTTTTAAAAGATCTCTTATGTGTTTCCTCCGTTCGTCAATTTCACTACGGCTTTGCACATTTCTACAATTCTCAAACGATTAGTGAAGCACTTGGTATAAAGAGTTTATTATGTCCATCTGCACTTATATGAAATGAAATGTTGCCCTTTGTCTGAATAAGTCCTAGGAAAATACTAGTTGACTAATTATGTTTTCCGATGAAAATCAAGATTCTCTTCTAATAATATTAAACAGGGTTTCTTCTTAATTTTACAGGTTATCTGCTAAATTTATGTGAAAAGGTTTCCATTTTTATTCTAGGAGTCATCTTCTTAATTTTACATAAGAGGTTTTCACTTAGTTTTATAGGTTATCCATTAAATTTTACTGAAAATGATTTCATCTAAAATCCACGGGTTATCTTCTTAATAATATTAAAAAGGTTTTCATATTAGTTTTACAGATTATCTACTTAGTTTTATTAAAATGAGATATCCAGTCATAATAAGACGGGCATCTTATTGGAGAGAAAGCGTAGAGAAATCCCCTAAACTTTGTTCTGATTTACAGGGCATTTTAGATGGTCTTTTGGCTCTGTGTGGACAAAATGCTCCAGATGCATAAAATTCATTTGCTAGATAAAATTAATTAGCTAATTTCTCCTAAAAATATACGAAATTTTCCGATGAAACATGTTTAAATCAGTGTCTCCAAGCTTATAAAAAATTCTGAAAATTCGAGAAAATTTTTTTGAAATTTTGGAAATTTCCTCGAATTTTCAGAATTTTTGTATAAGCTTGGAGACACTGATTATATGTTTAAATCGGAAAATTTCGTATATTTTTAGGAGAAATTAGCAAATAAATTTTATGCATCTGGAGCATTTTCTCCATTCTTTAATGGAATTGGGGCACCTCCAAATAAAGGACTAGGCCAATAATATTTTGCAGTCTTACTTCTGTACTAGAAAGGCAACTTTCTGCAGGTAGAGCAATAATGATTTCAAAAAAGCCCCAATTCACTCCGCCCTAATGTGCATGCAATGGCGTGCCAAGTGCATGCGCTATAAATTTACGAGTGCTTATGTACATAGTTATGTACATATGTGTGCATCTATGTATATATAAATAATATATAAGCACAACACATTGTAAAAACAAATGCATACATTATTTACCAAAAATCCCCTAATTAGCATTTCGGAAACGTAACAAAGCATGTAAATGAATTGAATAAAATAAGGCAAATTGGCATACAAATAAAATTGAAAAAATAAAACAAAAAATATTACGAAACAGGCATACAATTTGTATTCAATTAACTGAGCACATTTAGCAAATTCAAAACAAACAAAAAAGGGTGTCAAAGCTTTTTGGGCACACCCAAGTCTTAAGCTAATGCCAGATAGAACTTCGTATTGCGTTACCTGACACTTTCTGCGTGACGTTACGTAAAGCACAAAGTTGCCCAAATCTCAACTTTTTGGCGCGTTGAAATTTTTTTCATATAATGTAAATAAACAAATTTAAATTTCACACAATTAGAAAATAATTTAATAGATTTTTATTTTCTTATTTATTTTCTTTGTAAATAAAACGGAGAATGACAAATTTTTCAGAAAATAAATATTTTTTGGGTGATGTTACAACGTTCATTGAGGCATAGTTTTTCAGTTTTGCGTTGTTTGACATAGAAAATGGCGTAACGCAAAGCGAAAAAAGTTTTATGTGGAATCGGCTTTAAAGCAAGTCTGACTTTCGGTTGTAATAACAAATTTTCCATGTGAAAAACGATGAGAAGTGAGTAGGAGTATTTTGTTGATTCTCACTCGATCGTAATGCAAGTTTAAGTACGTACAGTAGTCGAAAAACTCAACCGTTTCTGAAATTTGAGAACTATAAACAAACACCTTTCCTATACTTAAAAAAATGTCTCTTTTCGTAAATTAACAAGTGCTTCGCTCCCACTTTACGTACGCGCGAGAACGTCCACAACAACACAACAGTCCAAAACAAAAACACTTATATATTTGATTGGTAAATAATTATTTTTTAAATTCAATAGTCAAAAAATCTTTAGCCAACGCAAATTTGATTTGTTTGCAAACGTCACTTCTGCTTAATTTTTGTAGCTGAAAATTTTTTGGTTGTAGAATAGTAATTATAAAATGAAGAAAAAAAATGCAAATCAAAATTGTTGATGATTGAAACAAGTTTGCGACAACGTCAAAAGGCAGTCAAAAGCACATATAAATATGTATAGACAATATAGAAAAAATCTGACTGAGATGTTCATAGAAGTAAATAACCCTGCAAAAAGTGGTATAAAGAGTTTAACGAAATAAGTAAAACATCTGTGGCTCTTGCTGTTAGTAGGAGAAATGTTAGAGTTTTTGTTACGATAGAGTTTCTTTCTATTTTCTTGGTATCAACATACAAATGAATGTACATAATTCCCTTATGTTTAACAAGTATTTATAAATGAAGGACAACTCATTCATTACTTTTTGATTGCTTGTTTTTCCGGCGTGGTAGGAATATTATGTATTGTGGAACGATTTGCTGTCATCCCTTGTCAAGTTTGGTTCTGAGACGTTCTGAGAACGAAAAAAGACACTGAAGATGGCGCATACTAGCCGAAACCGGTTTGTCTCCAGATCAAACTTGACAAGGCATGACGGCAAACCGTTCCAGACAACTCATTTCTTAGCAAATAATAATTTCAGTATAAGCATTTTTTTCACATTTTTTTTGTTTATACTAGGGGTATTCGCTATCCATAGCATAGCCCTAGCACGGATTGCACGGATTGCAAAGTTTTACAACGCACAACAACAAAATACAGGCGCACAGAAATATGCTAGACCTCAAAAATATGCTACACCAAAACCTATGTATATTTATTTGCTATGAAGTGTAGGAAATTAATTGCGACCTTGCGTCAGCTGACATTTGTCAATTTCTAATTTCAATTTCAATTTGAGCATTCGAATTTTGCTTATTCGGTTTTACTCGTTTACGTGAAGCTACATTCTATTAGCAAAAAAATAAGCTATCAACGAAGAAAATCCATGGTAAAATGGAAAAGTTATAGGCGATCATGTAAATACAGTCAAGTCGGGCAATGCATCTGCACGGGTATATTTTATGCATGTTATACCCGTAAATGGGCTTGTATCTACTGCGCTGCCAATGTGCTGCTACTGCAGAGGCATTGCGCGACTTGGCTGTATTTACATGATCGCCTATAACCTTTCCATTTTACCATGGATTTTCTTCGTTGATAGCTTATTTTTTTGCTAATAGAATGTAGCTTCACGTAAAGGAGTAAAACCGAAGGTGAAAATTTTGGTTTTAAAGATATTGCCTGACAAAGTCAATTTTTTCTTTGAAAAATCGAAAAAATTCAAATTGAATCATCAATATTTCAGAAACTATAAGAGGTAGAGAAAAATGTTATTGACCCCTTGTATAGGAGATTTAATTTTCTTTCGTTTGCTGTCACTCCAACAACAAAATCTCAATCAGTCGACGAGTTATAGCAAAAAAACCATACAAACAATATGCTGAAAATCGGCATTTGCCTGCAAAGTTCAAAGGTCGATTAAAAACAAATTCGAACTAACCTAAGCAAACGCCGCGATACGGGTCTTCTAATTTAGCCTCTATTTTCACCCCTAACTTTCAGAACCGAGTTAACTTTTGTTGACCTAAATTTGTTCCACAGTGTAATGTAAGCCTCATTTACCATGGCGAATAAGCCTTATGAACTGATGACGTCAACACATCAACCAAATAAGGCTTAACAAACAGGAATGCTTCATACAGCTGACCTTCCTTAGATCAAACATTAAATTATGAAACTCATGATCATTTAAAATAAGCCTCATATAAGGCTCACATATTTTGGATGGTATGTTTGTTTGTTTGTTTGTATGTTGCTACTGTTCTCAAGTGGTAAAGCGTGTTGACCACTCACTCATACGTACGTATTGCCGTGTCAGCGCGCTGTTTCGTAGTGATCTTCTTTTTTTTGTTTTTTTTTTTTTACAAGCTTTTATTTAACTTCATTATTAATTTATTGCCGTTCTCCATATTTTTTTTATTCTTTTTAATTTAATTTTAGTGTTTTTTTATTTACTTTATATATATAAATGACACTTAAAAGAACAAATTATTCCGGTTAGACAGCCCTTTCACTTCGCTTGCGGAACGAGTGGCTGTTGCTACGAAAACAAACACCCATACATACATACATACATGTGCATACATACATATGTACATACCAACATGTACATACATACATAATATATACGAGTATAATAAAACTCGACTTTCAGTTTGGCAACTTGATTGTTGATATAATAAACAAAAACTGCGCCAATTATTTCACTTGTTTGCTTTTTTGTTTGTTTGTTTTGCAAAATGTTTGGGCTGCTCTGCTGGCTAACTGCAAACCCATTTCGCTTATTGCTGGCTGCCGAAATTACTAACAGATTTGTTGCATGCCGTTTGCTTGCAAATCGTACCATTTGTTGTCGCCGGTGAAAATTGCTACAACTAAATGACTAGCAGAGTTTTTGCAAATTTTTTTTTTGTTTTTTTTTTTTGTTTTTTTTTTTTTTTTTTTTTTATTTTGTTGTTGTCATTTCAGGTGAATAACGCTATCAAAATAATACCAATATTTTAGCTAACGTTTTGTGTTACATAAATTTGAGCAATAGTACTTTTGATGAAAATGAAATTTTTCTTAAAAAAAAATAGGTGGCAACTCCTACTTAAATTTGTGCTATTATGAAAGTTTCTGCAATCGCTTTATTCGTGCAGCTTCATTGATACAAGCTTAATGATATTTTGGTGTAATTTTTTTAAATGTGGCAACTCCATTTTCTGGAAAACTTTATAAAATAAACATTTTCTTCATAAAATAAAGTATTTCTTTTATTTTATTCCATTACAGGTGAATAGTTTCATCAAAGTAATCGCAATATTTAATCTAGTTTTTTGTGGCACTTATATTTGAGTAATAGAACTTTTGAAGAAAATTAAATTTTTCTTAAAAAAATAGGTGGCAACTCCCACTGAAATTTTTGGTAATATGAAAATTTCTTGAGTCGCTTTGTTCCAGCAGCTGCGTTGATTTCAAGCAAGCTAATTAATTTTATGGCGCAATTTTTTTTCGAAAGGTGGCAACTCTTTTTTTTTTTTTGGAAAAATTTAAAAAATAAAGATTTTACAGTACTTCTTTCTTTTCCATTGGTATGCAATCCGAAGTTTTAAAAATTTACTGGCTTTTAGAGTTTTATATTTTCAAAAAGGTGGCAACCATTTTTGGAGAAATTTTTGAAAAATCAGTTTTTTATTTGTTTTTTTTTTTTAATTTAATTTTTTTTTATTTTTTTTTTTGAAACTAGTTTTTATTTGCTAAATAAATAAATAAAAAAAATTTTTTTTTTAATTTACTGGCTTTTTTAGTTGTATATTTTCAAAAAGGAAGCAACCATTTTTGGAAATTTTTGTAAAAGCAAAGTGTTGTACATATGCATGTATTTATTTTTTTTGAATTTAATTTTTTTTTGAATTTTTTTTAACTTGAGTTTTTACTTGCTAAATAAATAAATAAAAAATTTTTTTTTTAATATATATAGTTCAAACTGCAATGCACAATAACAATTCTAAAATAACTTAATTTAAACTTAGCTTCTGATTAAAAGTCTTTCATCATTTTAATTACCTACTACTTAGTTGGCAATTCCCTACGCAGAAAATAACTCTAAAACTCGACTTGAAAAGGTAACTTTTTTTTAATTTAAATTTACTCAATTTCAATTAAACTTCTCACATTAATTTCAGCTGCTAATTTAAATTGGCTTAATTAAATTTATTGCATTTTTTTTTTATGAGGTGACAATCCCCCCACTGCCACCTATTCGCTGTTTGCTCTATTATCGCCGTATGTGCTCGGCAACGTGTAACACTTGATAGTTAACAATAAATGCCATTAGCCATACGTGCAAGCCATTGAAACGCCATAAAAAAACTAACAATTTTCACATGCAGCTGCATGTCATTAGGGTGTACAGGTGGTATACGTAACCAAATATTAACCATATGGTGAATTTTATTGTTGTTACAGACATGTTGCTCGTATTTTTGTATTTACTGCCTGCTGCTCGCCTGCTTGCCTGCCTGCCTGCCTGCCTGCCGTGTGCATACTGAACAATAAATTAAATATCAAATTTTGTTTTCGTTGTTGTTTTTGTTTTTTTATCACATGCTATTTGCATTTTATTAGACAATTGTACAACAACAGCAACAAAAAACACATAAAATGCTGATCAACTCTAAAAATGGCAAAATTGCTTTCATTTGTTTGCGCCATTTAATCTTGTTGATTGCTTCACACACACACACATATACGCACACATATACGCACTTGCACACACATTTAAGCAATGCATACATATTCATGCATGCACAATAAATAATTGAGCACAATTGAAGATGTGCAAATAACTCATTTAGAACATGTTGTTAATCGAGTTTTTATGACAGTAACGAGCAAATATGCAATTGGTTAAAGCGAAAGTTATTTATGGCAACTTTGTAGTAGTAGTAGGTATTTGGTATGACGTCAGGGCGATGCATATCTCATGAAAATAATTAATTTTTTTATAGGTATTATTATTCATATAAAACTATCAAAAGGCGAATTCCCCAAAATTCCCCAAATCACAGCACTCCCCAAAAATTACCCAAATATTAAAAAATTCCCCAAATTTGGGGAATTACCCACAAAACGGCAACGCTGCTACAAGTATCTACAAATTCTACAGTTTTACATCTGCCGCTTAAGTGTAGCCTTTGACACACTTCATGCAAGTGGCGCGATGGCCGACTGGCTAAAGCATGTGCCTTTCAATCTGAGGGGCGCGGGTTCGAATCCTGTCTGTGTCAAGGTGGATGATAATTTTTTTTTTTTAACTAATTTTTTTTTTTTTTATTTATTTATTTAATAAAAATTTACAATAATATTTAAAAAGTAATAAAATAAAAAAATTTAAAATAATCCTGAGGGATAGGAATGGCAACTATAACCGGAAAAACGATTATAATCGGTTAATTTCTTTCGGTTAACGGTTAAAATGTATCGGTTTTTTCCTTTTGATTATTTTTTCGATTAACCTTTTTCCTCTCAAGTCGAAAATAATCGAAAGGAAATAATCGAAGTTGAGAATTACTGTGTAACCTAATAAAACGCAAGTCGTCAATTAACGCACGCACGCAAATTTTTCATATGCGTTGAGCCGAAATTGACTTGCGTGCGTGTACAGATAAAGAAATAGAAAAATATAGAAAATCAGAGAAAATCTTATTTTGTGGAATATGTATTTAACACACGCGATATCAAAAGCAAGTGTCAATTTTTTTGCAAACAATCACCCGCAATGCTTAATTTCAACTGTCACGCAAAACAAAAATTGGGCGTCGAGTTTGCTTTTTACGCACGCCGTTCAATTTCGGTTACTCCCATACAAGTTGTATGGGCATGAGAAATTTTTGACAGTAAATTGACGGCGTGCGTTTGTATTAGGTTATACAGTTACCGCCTTTTCATTCGCAATAAACGTTCCCTCCAGCCAGCGTTGCCGAACTGACGATTTTAGCGTCCTTTTGACGATTTTTCTAAGCAATGATTTGACGATTTTTCCCAATAAATGACGATTTTTTCGTTTATTATATATTTTTTTTAAGGAAAGTGGCATTATTAAAAATTTAAACCATCTCAGTACAATAATTAAATGGTTATCTTCATGAAATAAATCCTTATATTTTGTAAATTATTTTTCAAGGCAAAATGTTAGTATTAATGAATGATTGATGATGTTATTTAAGTAAGCGCAATGTGCAGATAAATGTGCACAGCTTTTTTAAATATGATTTCATTT
Source organism: Urophora cardui (assembly GCA_960531455.1). Taxonomy (NCBI): domain Eukaryota; kingdom Metazoa; phylum Arthropoda; class Insecta; order Diptera; family Tephritidae; genus Urophora; species Urophora cardui. The sequence goes on along the minus strand of OY482670.1, from coordinate 118,200,222 downwards.
ATATACGAATTTATATGAATTCGCACCTCTTTAAAATTGTTTTTGGGAAAATTTTCCATTAAGGAACAATGCCCCGAAATAAATGACTATTTCAGGTGGGGGGGGGGGGGGGGGGGGGTGGTGGAGCGGCTGTCACAGGACTTGGAACTGAAATCAAAAATTTCCGGAGGCTTGTATTTTACAAGATATTTGTTGTTTTTTAAATATTAAAATTTACCAAACAAAACACGAAAACTGCGATCTATTGCTGAGATAAAAGCAAGTATTAAAACGAGCAAATGCATATATGTATGTGTGTAGAACAACATTTTGCGTTGGCCGCCTTCAGCCGCGCTTTAAAAAAATAATCCTCAGCCGACATAATTCTCTTTCTGGGGTAATTATCTCGTAAACTGTAAACTTCCTGCAAGTTTTGATTTCAGTTTTGAGATATCTGAGAGCCCCTGAAAAAGTAATTTTTTTTCGTGGTGCGCTTTCTTAGTGGAAAGCCGACACTTTTTTTTGTTTATAACGCGTTTTTAGTAAAGATGAGATAGCAACAAAATATTGACGATTTTTTCGCTGAAATGACGATTTTTTATTATTATAATAAAAACGAACTTACATATACATAGTATGAATAAAAAATTAGCTTCTTTGTCCTCTTGGGGTACTACGTATTAATTTATCAATAATTGTAATCGAAAAACGGTTATAATCGGTTAGTTCCCTACGATTATTCGCGATTAATAATCGAACCCTTTCGATTAACCTAAAAACGGTTAATTGATTATTAAATTTTTTTTGCCATCCCTACTGAGGGATCGGATAAGCATAATTAGGGGAACATTTCATTTCATACAAGTTAATATGCAAATAGAAAACTCTTTATATAAAACGCTTCACTAAACATATGAGAATTGCAGAAATATACATAGCCGACGGCAATTGAACGAACGAAAAATTGTCATAGATTTTTTGTCACTTCGAAATTGCATACAAATCAAAGTGTGTCTTATAATGGTTACTCAATTCACTCCTCCTGAACTGGTCGGGGTCTAACTACAATTGATCTTGTTCCCTTTTGACACCTTTTCGCTAGTTCGGAACTAGAAATTTTGCTCACTAGTTATTGAGTTCCCTGCAGGGTACTTCCATACTTATGTATGTATGTATGGACATACCAGGTATAAATGTAATTTTCGTTTTTTATTAAAAGCTTATTAATATTTTGCATATACATATTAAACGAGTTCATAGAGCAGGTAGTATTTAAATTTTTTCTTGTACTCAGACTATTAAAAAAAATATAATCATGCAAATATCTAAGAAGGCTTTCAAAATTAAAAAACCTTGAACCTATACTTGGTACATAATAGTTCAAAATTTTATTCCTAGCTATGCTGGAGCTATCCTTTATTTCACTAAGTGGGAGGCGGTACAATCTTAACCTTAAAACTAAACATATGTACATATGTTATTTTTATTAAAGCAGAACGTTTAATTATTATAATTGATTAAAATAAAATAATGTAATGACGTTTGACGTCGTTCTAAGCTTAGCTATGATGCATAGAGATGCATATTCATATGTACATACAATACGTATGTATATTTATTTATAAAAAAATAAATTTGCATGCAGGTATGTAGATATTTTATGTTTTGAATCAATGAATACCTCAAACTATAGTTTTATATTTAATTAAATAAAATTTACAGAAAATAAAATAATAATAACTTTTATAACAAATTTTTTGAAAGATGTTATTAAGTATTATCTAAAGAATAACTTTCAAGTGAAAAAATAGTGATTGATCACGGTGAAAATCACTTTTCTCTTGAGAGTTTTGGGTTTAGGTAGACGAGAAACGGAAAAGTGTAAACTGTTGATCATAAAACAGGTCAGTGAAATTCTAGGCTAGCAACGCCATTTTTATGAGTTAACGAGCTAACTTCGGCCTTTTTTACGACTTCAGGCTAATATGTTCCTTTCGGGCCTAAAAATCGATGTTCGATTGTTTTCTTATTTTTACTACGAGTATTTAAGCAATGGATTGTTGGAAACAACAATTAGTTATTGTATCAGACAATATTTTTGCGCCAATATCTCTCAAATAATAATAATAACTGAAAATGGAAGCTTTATCAGATTCACGTTCTTCACAGCCCAACTACAAAATGGAGAATATATATTAAAATAAGTACAGGGGAGAAGCAAGGTGTGGAAAGTCTTTGCAAAAATTGTTAAGAGTAATGGAGAAGAAATAAATAACTTCGTTATCTGCAAAATTTGCGAAAAGCTTCTGAGCTACATCATGAAATCGACGTCGAATTTAGTGAAGCATAAGTGCTATTTGGAAGGTGAAGACTACGCCACGCTGCATTTAGTACCCATATATATTCACCAGTTAATAACAGGATGCCAGGATAATAATGAAGATATCAACGCAGTTATGAATTATAAACAAGGGCTGAAATTATATTTAAAAACGATGGTATCGTGAAAAATCTGTTATCGGAAAAAAGAACAGCTCTAGGTTCAAACGAGGCAGCAACGAACCACATAATGTTCGCGCATTACAACATGATGAAAGATGGGATGAATATTGATGACTAAGATCTTACCATCGGCATTTGCACACATATCTATAATACACACTACACTTGTAAACGTTTTAATAGCCCTGTTTTTATTTAAGCGCATATACATACATCTGCGCTTAAATTTTGTATGGATTTCTAAGCGCACATCTCTTTCCGCGCTTAGCAGTCCATACAAAATTTAAGCGCAGATGTATGTATATGCGCTTAAATAAAAACAGGGCTATTATTAAGTATAAGATTTAAATTATATTATGTTAAAATAGTAGATATAAAATCAATGCTTTGAAACTAAAAATGAAACATTTAGTATCTAACTTTATTATTTGCCACAAGTATTTAGGTATACATAAATTCATATAAATATGTAGATATGTGTATCCGTTCGCAAGTAGGTATTAGGTATGTACTATCTAGGTACTAGATATTTAACTGAAAAACTTTTATTCTCTGCGCAAAAAAATAAAACTCAGAAAATAACTTTTATTTTCTGAGGGAAAAATAAAACTCAAAAAATAACTTTTATTTTGTGATCGAAAAATAAAACTCAAAAAATAACTTTTATTTTCTGAGGGAAAAATAAAACTCAAAAAATAACTTTTATTTTGTGAGGGAAAAATAAAACTCAAAAAATAACTTTTATTTTGTGAGGGAAAAATAAAACTCAAAAAATAACTTTTATTTTGTGAGGGAAAAATAAAACTCAAAAAATAACTTTTATTTTCTGATCGAAAAATAAAACTCAAAAAATAACTTTTAT